>LPNX010593961.1:23246-242777 GCA_001517045.1 Pseudotsuga menziesii | reverse complement strand
ACCTGGGAATGCCTTCAAAGTTTGTCCCAGTTAAGGAAATAATAATATGTATGTACTCTTGAATTTGTTTAAATTGTAATGAGATTAAAAATAAAGTTGTCGTTGCAAGAATTGGCATCAACCCTATTCTTGGTTTACATAGGCATGCGGGTGAGTGGACCTGGTTACAGCTTGTCATGTTTGCATAGATTGTCAAGTTTCACAAGTTTTGACTTAAGTCTGATGTAGCAAGCCAATGCTGCCTTGTTCTGGTTAGATTTGACCTAGTTTTGGATTCGGGTTGAGTTAAACTGGCACATGGAAGAGAAGCTATGCATTTTTGAGGTTTTTTTTTTTTTAAATTCACTGCCATCGCTTAAGCGACGGTTCTAGATGTCGCTTATCCGACGCTTACTCTTTATATCCGTCGCTTAAGCGATGGTTCTTCATGTCACTTATCCGACACCTACTCTTTAAATCCGGCGTTTAAGCAACGATTATTCATGTCACTTATCTGACGCTTACTCTTTATCTCCGTCGTTTGAGCGACGGTTCTTCATGTCGCTTAACCGACGCTTAGTCTTTATCTCCGTTGCTTAACCAACGGTTCTTCATGTCGCTTAACCGACGCTTGCATATAACCGACGGTAAACTGTGGTGTCGCTTAACCGACGACACTTATCCGATGCTTACAAAAAAATCACAGTGTCGTACATGCGACAGGAAAGTGTCAAAAATCCGACAATACGACCGTTGGATTTTTGGTCGAAATTTAGTAGTGATCACAGAGATTGCAAGATTTGCATTAAACATGCATGTAGCATGTTTTAGAATTCTTGTAGTTGTTGGAGACATGGCATCCTATACGATCTATGTGGAGACATAGGATCCTATAGGATCTTGTAGAAGCATGAAGATGTCGTTACTTATAGATGATGTGAAGATGTGTTCCTCTAGAATCATGTACAAGCATGGGAAAGTTGTTTCCAGTAGGATCCTGTAGAAGCACAATTTTGCTTGTGTTTTTTTATGTAGAGATGATGAGTGGATTAATTGGATTTTGTGACATGTGGAATGAGAAGATGATGTGGATAAAATGTTTGTGTAGATTAGTGGAGTGGTAATGGTGGATGGAGTTTGGTGAATGTACAATAGTGAATGGAAGTATGGTATGGTTGAGGATTTTGATGATTGATGTCGTTGTATAAGTGATAGTGAGGATATTAATTTGAAGTGATAGTGAGAATTTTAGTAATCATGGATTTTGTATCCTAGAAACCTATTGATGAAACTCAAAGTAGTTCATTGGATACCTAGAAAAATTTCATGCCTTTTGTCATGTATTTTTCATACTTATGCATGAAATTTAAATTAGTGATTCTCACATTAGAGGAAATTTCAACTCAAAATGGGCCTCCTAAAATGAACTAATAAAATAATAGTTAAAATAATAATAAAATATTTATTAATTTTGGAGGAAGAAAAGAAAAAAACTACTTTTTTGTTTGTATCTTTGACATATCTCCCTGTGTTTTTACTCAAATTTCAATCAGGAGAGCTCGTTGGATGCGGAATTAAATTTTGCATTCAACGAGTACCCACTCGACATACTTTTGAAGGACCCTGCTACCCCAAAAATAAGAAATACCTGAAAAAATGGAATGATGACATCATCATTCCATTTTTTCAGGTATTTCTACATCATCATTCCATTTTTTCAGGTATTTCTTGTTTTTGGGGTAGAAGGGTCCATCAAAAGTATGCCGAGTGGGTACTCGTTGGATGAGAAATTTAATTCTGCATCCAACGAGCTCTCCCGATCGAAATTTGAGTAAAAACAAAGGGAGATACGTCAAAAATACAAACAAAAAAAGTAGTTTTTTTTATGATACCTATCCCCAAATTTATATTAAAAAAGTGTTTAAGACCTATACGGTATTTCAAATTTAAATCAATTTCATTGGCTAACACATGATGACATCGAATTTGAATAAAAGTTAAAAGGCCCATTTTGAGTTGAAATTTCCTCTAATGTTTCTTATAAGGCAAGTTGGAAGAACAATTGGAAATCCCTCCAATTACCAATAATGGCATTACTGTATATGGGTATCTTGCCAGAAATGGTTATATAGTCATCAATTGAAACTATCTATAGGGACTTACTAATAAAGGAAAATGAATTTGTAGAGGAATTTCCGAAGCATGCTTGAATTTTGGTTGGATATGTGTGTGGATTGCACCAAGTTTACCATCCACCGAACTCAAAAGATTGTACCTTAGAATTATGTCCCTCATATTTATGTATGAAATTTGTACAACAAACTTACTGTGTGGTATAACCTTACATTTGTTGGAAGTAAGTTGTCATTGATGTCAACATGGACGAATGCAAGTTATAATTGATGCGCAAGTCATGAATGTATGCTAAGTATGTTGATAAGAATTGATGAATTTAGATGAACCCATGCTTCAATCAAGCAAAGAAGAACATATCATGAAATTTTGAGACGAGTTTTTGGATAACTAAAGAGGATGATCATTTTGGATTCTAGTCCATGACCTCATTCGATCAAGTCTAGTAGTATCCCTTATGGACATGTTTGAGAAAGGTTGAATTTGTTTGAATGAGTTTTTCAAGCAAAAGAAGAAAGTGTCAATTCATCAAAGAGACCTAGAAGCATCTTTGTTTTGGAGAAAAAACAACCTTACTAATAGGATATTTAGACACTTAGGAGTTAGTTAAGATCAACTTGTGCAATATATCTGTTAGATAAATGTGTGTTTCTTTAGTATGCATTAGTATGCATTTGTAAATATTCTAATCCGACGATCACGATATGTTCTAGAGATAGAGTGATCCGAAATTTCAACTTGTCTTAGATCATACCTACCATTGATCCATGGCTTAGCACCTGATTGGTCCATGATCTCTATTTAAATAGCATGGAAGGTCCTTGGCTAGTTGATCGATTATGAGAAGCTCATATGTAACTTTCTTTCTTTTGGATAATAAATTTCTCCTAGTAGCTATTTGGCTGGGGCCGTGGACTATTTCCCTCTCGAGGGTTTTAACCACGCGACAAACATCAGTGTGTTGATCGGTGATCTATTTGTGTGAAGTAGTTTCTCAAGCTGTTCAGTCTTTTGGGAGTACCCTGTGTACCCGAACATGGTATCAGAGCATTTATAAAGAGTCGCTTTCGGTTTTGTTCAAGATCTGGAACCGATGTTACCAAAACTTTGAAAGGGTTTATGGTTCTGTAGTTTCTATGCATTTGTGGCCTGTGGGGGCTATTCCATTGTGTTAGAAGCGTCGTTTCCATTTGGAAATGGTGAATCAGAAACATCGAGAAAACTTGAAAACGTAGACTTTTTGGGTAAAGTAACGAAGATCTAACCCCACCCATAGTGTGGAAATTTTTTTTTTTGTTTTTGTTTTTTTTTGTGTGTGATTTGCAGAGAAAAAGGAAAGCACAGAGAACAAGAGAGAAGAGTAAAAGAAAAAGAAAAAACCCTTCCTCTTTCCATTCTTTAACGTACCTTTTAAACTTAGCTCACTTGGTTCAAAGTTGTTTTATTCCTTGATAAGTCTTGATTTCAAGTCTTATCAAGTTACTTTTTAGTGCATGCAATTTCTATTTTCAAGTTATTTATTGTAAAAGTGCATCTCACTTAAATAAAATAAAATAAAAAGTGAGTCACTTAAGTTTTTAATTTATTGCCGCACTATTTAAAAAGTAACATTACTATAAAAGTGAACATCACTTACTTTACAAAAATTGATTCACTTAAAAATAAACTTTCTTGTAAGTGATTGTCAAAGGTTCATCTTGAGAAGAAGGGGGTTCTTTTTTTAGTTGGTCAAGTTAATATCGACCACATCACTATTGGGGACATCTTCAACATTTTATTTGATCAAGCATAACTTCATCATCCAGAATCAGTTTTCAGTGCCATTTTTTTAAACCACATATTTTTTCGAGCTCTTTGTATCTTGACAGTTAGTTTATGTTCTTTCAACCATTATTATATAGTATGGCCGCCCCTTGTGATATTATACTTACAAGTTCTAACTATTTCTCATGGAAATCTCGTATGGAGGATGTTCTACGAAGTAGGGGACTTTTCATAATTACCTAGGTATAGAAAAAGAACCCACTGATGATAATAAGAAAAATTAAATGGGAAAATAAATGTGATGAAGCTCGTGGATTTATTGGGATGTCAATTTTTACTGATTTGCGATTCCACATATCTGGAATTAATGAACCTGATAAAGCTTGGGAAAAGTTGGAATCTGTGTTTGGTAAACACAATGAAATTCAAGGTCGTCAACTTGAGAATGAGTTGATTTCTTTGAATCCAAGTGACTTTTCATGCATTCAAGACTATTTATCTAAGTATAAAACTCTTAGACTCTTATGTGAAGAATGCAAGATTAATAAAGAAGAAAAACAATGTATTTATCATATTCTTTGCAAACTTGGACCTGCATAATCCTATTTTTGTATCTACATTCTACTACATGAAAGAATCCTTGACTGCAGCTAGCTATCAAGAGCCTAGTCTTGAATTCTTTTGTTATTCCTTAATTAGAGAGCAAGATAAGCTCATTCAACTTGGAATAATTAACAATACAGATACATCTAGGAAATCCGTATTGTCCCAACAAAAAGAAAAGTCCAAGCCTCCCAAGAAGCAAAATTTTTGCAATAATAAGACAAACAACAAGGGTCCCAAACCTCTCAGTTGGCTCCTTCTTTAAAAAATGACAAAGGATCCAAGCCAAAAGGAAATAAGACTGAGTGTCATTGCAATTTTTGTGGGAAATATAATCATGATGAATCTAAGTGCTTCAAGAAGATGGCAGCCTTGGAAGCAGCAATAAAGAAGAAGCACATCAGCCTAGATTCGTCTTCAGAATCTACCTCTCATGGGCATGCACTTTTTGCTTCTGGTTACTCTTATACTGCATCTTCTTCTCCTTCTTCAAATGAATGGCTCATTGATTCTGGAGCATCTTATCATATGGCTAAGGATCAAGCCATCCTTTCTACTATGCATGAATGTAACACCAAGCAAATATTTGTTGGTGATGATAGATCTCTATGTGTTGTAGGATCTGGAATAGTTCCAGTAGAAAATGGTCATTTTAGTGATGTACTATGTGTTTCAAAAATTTCCTACAATTTGTTATCAGTCTATCAAATTACTCATTCGGGTGAAAGTAAAACTATGATGTTTACCTCTCACCAAGTTGTAATCAAGTATTTTAAAAATACTCAAAATGTCCTTGCTACTAGAACTATTGATGATATTACCAGGTTGTACAAATTTAAAAACTTTGGGTCATCACCTTTTTTTTCAGTTTTTGTTGCTCATAGTGATAACTTGAGAAAACTTTGGCATGAGTGATTTGGTCACTTAAATTATTGCTCATTGCAACAACTATGTAAAGACAATATGGTGACTGGTCTTTTGATGGTATCTTGCAAGGATGGTGTTTGTTTTGGTTGTGTACTCAGAAAACATCATCGAGACAGTTTTGACAAACATGCCTCTTGGCACACCTCAGTTCCCTTCGAACTTGTGCATAGTGACTTGTGTGGCCCTCTTCCATCTGCTTCCTTTTCTGGTTTCAAATATTTCTTAACCTTCATTGATTACTACTCCAGATGCACTTGGGTTTACTTCCTAAAACTTAAGAGCGAATTATTTGACATGTTCTTGGCCTACAAGGCCCTTGTTGAAAAACAATATGGTCATCAAATTATTAAGTTAAGATCTGACAATGGAGGAGAATATGTTAACAAAAATTTCACTACTTTCTACACTAAACAAGGAATCCAACAACAACACACTATTCCATATACACCACAACAAAATGTTGTAGCTTAATGGAAGAACCGCACTTTAAAAGAAATGGCTAATTGCATGATCCAATCTAAGGGACTAAGTCTTCAATATTGGGCTAAGGCCATAAATTATGCAAATTACATAGTTAATCGCACACCCACTAAATTTTTACAAGGTATAACACTAGAAGAAGCATGGAGTAAAATTAAACCAGATGTAAGTCACTTTCGTGTGTTTGTTTGTGAAGCATGGGCTCACATTCCGGATGAAAAACTGAAAGCATTGCAGCCTAAAAGTGAAAAGTGCAAATTTGTTGGATATTCTGAAGATGCAAAAGGTTATATACTTCTTCAGCTACATTCTCATGATATAATCATTAGAAGAGATGTTAAATTTGATGAAAATCTCTTGGCCTACGAGCCTAACTTGGCGGGTGTGCCATCTTTGGCCTGTGAGTCTGATTCGACGATTGTGCCTTCTTCTTCTTCTTCTTCCAAATTCCTTGAAAGGTTTCCAACTCCAATTTTTTATGATGACAGTGAGGATGAAAATCCACCTCCACCTGCTCATTTTTCTCCAGCTGCACCAGCGCCAATACTTCCTCGATGGGTCCGTTCAACATGCGAAGCAACCGGTGATCTTGCTGGTGATCCTAGAGATCAACATTGAACTCATTCTCAATTTTAGCGAGCCTCTTCTATTTTGGCTCAAGTTTCTAAGAATCATGATCCAAAAACTTTTGTAGAAGCTTCAGGAAATCTAGATTGGGATGCAGCTATGGATGAATAATATCGTTCCTTAATGATGAATGATAGTTGGGATCTTCTTCCTCTTCCAAACAGAAGAAAAATTGTCAGATGTAAATGGGTCTACAGAACTAAGTATGCATCAGATGGAAGTGTTGAAAGACTTAAGGAAAGGTTAGTTGCCAAATTTTTTTCCCAAGTTGAAGGGATTGACTACAATGAAACCTTTTCTCCTATCGCAAAAATGAACTCCATCCGCCTTGTTCTTTCCCTTGCAGCCTTACATAACTGGGAAGTCCATCAAATGGATATCAAGTCTACCTTTTTACATGGTGATTTACAGGAGGAAATTTACATGGAACAACCTCTTGGATATGTTCAGGATAACTCTAGCCTTGTCTGTCGCCTTAAGAAATCCTTATATGGCCTTAAGCAAGCTCCTAGAGCTTCGTATGCCAAAATGGATAGCTTTCCCATTGACATAGGTTTTTCTAGATTCCATTTTGATCCCAATTTCTATACCAAGAAAGTAGGAAACCATCTCATCATACTTATTCTTTATGTTGATGATCTTATCCTTACTGGTAGTGACCCTAAACTTTTAACCCATGTGAAATCTAGTCTTAAGCAAAATTTTGAAATGTCAGACTTAGGACATTTGAATTATTTTCTTGGTCTCCAAGTCTTGCAAACCAAAGAATGAATCTTTCTTTCCCAGTCTAAGTATGCTTATGACCTTCTTTGTCTCTTTCACATGGAATATTGTAAACCAGCCCCTTCTCTCTTCCAGTCTGGATTCAAACTTTCTACCACTTGTACTTCCCCTGAAGTAGATTCCACCTTGTATCATCAACTTGTTGGTAGTCTCTTATACTTGACTCATTCCCGTCCTGACCTTTCCTTTTTCGTTGGTCGTGTTTCCCATTATATGCAAACACCTCATGAAATTCAATGGAAAGCAGCAAAAAGAATACTTCAATATATTCGAGGTACAATTCAGTTTGGGATTCATTACATTACAGGGGGGGAACCTTTGTTGGTTGGTTTCACTGATTCAAATTGGGCCGACAATCTTGATGATCAAAAGCCTATTGCAGGTTATGTTTTCAGTCTTGGATCTGGACTTGTCACTTGGGCTTGTAAGAAACAACAAGATCTTTATCTTTCTTCAGCAGAAGCAGAATATCAAGCCATAGTTAATGTTAGTCAGGAAGCTTTATGGCTTCAAAAGATCCTTCCATAGTTTGGATTCGAGCAGTAGCAGCCTACTCCACTTTGGTGCGACAATCAAAGTGCCATCAAGCTTGCCAAATATCCAGTTCTACATCAACACATCAAACACATTGAGCTACACATGCACTTCATCATAAATCTTGTTCATGATGGTGTTCTTGAAATGCTCTATTTACCTACAGATGATTAAGTTGCAGACATCTTCACCAAGTCTCTTACAGAAGCAAAGTTTTCTAAACTTCGATCTATGTTAGGTGTTCATAAATGTGTCCTTAAGGGGGGATAGGCTCTAATTTCTCCTTCCTTCTCCTAATAGTGTCACTTTTGTAAATCCTTCAATCCTTTCCCAAGTTGTTCTTAAGGGGGGATGTTAGGATATTTAGACACTTAGGAGTTAGTAAGATCAACTTGTGTAATATATCTGTTAGGTAAAAGTGTGTTTCTTTAGTATGCATTAGTATGCATTTGTAAATATTCTAATTCAACGGTCATGATATGTTCTAGACATAGAGTGATCCTATGATTCAACTTCTCTTAGATCATACCTACCATTTATCTGTGGCTTAGCACCCAATTGGTCCATGATCTCTATTTAAAGAGCATGGAATGTCCTTGGCTAGTTGATCAATTATGAGAAGCTCATATGTAACTTTCTTTCTTTTTCATAATAAATTGCTCCAAGTAGCGATTTGGCTGGGGCCATGGATTGTTTCCCTCTTGAGGGTTTTAACCACGTGACAACATCTGTGTGTTAATCTGTGATCTATTTGTGTGAAGTGGTTGCTCAAGGTGTTTGGTATTTTGGGAGTACCTTGTGTACCCGAACACTTACTACATGGAGCATCCTTAATACATTGAAGTAGGACTTGGTATGGAAGAGGTTGACCTAATATGGATGCACAACAAACATTGAAAATAAAGCATGAATTAATATAGCCCTAAATATCAAAGAAACATCCCCATTGAAGATAAAAAGGAAATAATCATATTGGCTATTAAACTATTCATTGAATTGAACACCTAAATATTGTATTAACTACATGAAAACCTTATAAAGAACCAATGAATCCCTTTGAGCGACCTAATTCAAGGTTGACCATAATAAGTCTTAAGGAAAAATCAAATTGTATTTTTGAAGAATGTGTAAGTTCAACCAAGGACTAGTTGAAAATACAACTTTAAATAGAAGTATGACACACTATCATCCAGTGAGTATGGAAGTTATGATGAGGCATCTTTGAGATAGCACCAAAACATGACCGAAGGAGCAGTACTGAGGAATGGGACCTAGTAGGTTAATGAAGAATAGTCACCAAGGGTAATCAAGATCATTTTTTGGAATAAGTAAGTAATGATCAATATTTCTTAATATTTTTTGGCTATTGTGAATCCTCTTGTGACTATATGATTGAGGTTAAATTATTATCTTCCATGCTTGTTTTATGACTGGGTATTAATGATTTTCTACACCCTCCAAGATTGAACAATCTTGTCAAGTTTATATCATGGTCTATAAGGTTGACTAGATTTAGTACTATTCAGTTATATGTGTATGATATTAAAGAACCGATGTAAGTTCTATTCAAGATTTGGATGATAGAGCCTTGTTAACAAAAATGGGTGAATCTATATGAGTACAAGTGAAGTATGTTGTCTGCACAAGAAAAAGTATTATGAAGTTTCAGGGAAAACAATTGGAAAATAATAAAAAATTACATTAATTGTATAATAAATTAAATGTAAACCATTCATTTACCTTTCACTTTCCTCTTTCTACCTTTCCCCAACAAGACCTCCCCTTCAAATTTGTTGATGGAGTCGACATGCCAAATGCAGGGAAGACTGATTTTTTTGCTAAATTTGGAATATATTGACTAATGTACAACATGGATTGATATAGAATATAACCCTGCACTATAGAACCCTCAGGGCGTGCTCTTTGTCTAACAAAAGACTTCAATGACTTCAGATGCCTTTCCACCATCCACATTGACCTTGAGTTTACAGGTCCACACAATTCAATCTCCTCAACTTGGTGTATGAGATAGTGTTCTTGTGCATTGAAAAATGTTGGAGGTAAATACTTATGTATTTCACAAATTAGATGAGGATTTTCTCTCTTCCAATACCTAATATATTCTCTATGGATTTCTTTAAATGAAAGACACCTACCAAGTATGCAAAAAAATAACAATGATCAACCAGATTGAGGCATATAAAATAAACTTACAAGATGTAAAACACAATATGTCAATAAGAAATGCAACCAAAAGAACAAACATTTTTCATGCATATAAAATTGTCACTTACCTCATGTATTTACCAAGATCATATATAACTTGATTTATGTTGTCATCAAAGCTATCTGGTAGAGCTAGAGGTAGAACGTACTATAGCAAAAAGAAAATCATTATCTAATGTTTCCAAATCATTATTTAATGGAAATTATATACATAAATAATTACCTTAATGAATATATGCAAGTCATGAGTTTTAACACCGCCAAAATCATCTTTTTTGGTTAACATATTTTGTATGTTCGACGAAAAACCCGTCGGAAACCTTATTATCTGAATGACCCCTTTTATAGCATTGCTTTGTTGCTCCATCAATAACCATGAAAGACTAATATTTCGGTACCCATTTTCGACATTGGAAATAATTACACTTTGTAATGCGTGATTGGCTTCTACAATGTCACTACAAATTTTTCCAATTTTATCTTTGTCGGGTCTTCCATCTAATGTCTTCCATATTATTTCTGTTACATTCTTCCCGATATGCATTGTATTGAACAAATGAGCTATTTGTAGGTGCTCGTAGTAAAGAAACCTTCTAAATTGTATGGGATAACTCTTCATTCCTCGTGGAAGCTCGTTCATGCCTTAAATGCATTCATTAAACATAAATGTAAACACATTAACAATAATTCATGACACCCATGGTAGAGAAAATTTAGTAAAAGTATAAAAATCATAATATTACGTGAACATATTGTATGTTGCATATACAATTTGCATACCTCGACGAATTCTGTTATTTCCAACTTCCATAGGTGAGGTGTCATTATTCATGGTTTCTTTGCATTCTCTTCTTTACCATTGAATTTTGTTTTTTTATAGTTCGGTACCTATGGTTCTTAAGGAGGAAGTGCATGTACTCATCGAACACCTCCTTTGCTAATCTTCTTGAACGGCGATATTTTATCCTATGACCATATACTGGACATGCAAAATTTCCCTTTGTTTCAAGACCTGCGAGATATATGTATTAATGTTATAGCACCAAAATATTATTAATTTAGAAAAAAATGCATGGTTTTTAGCTTAAAAACTTATAATTTTAACGACGTGCAACATAAAGTTACATACCACAAAAATGTGTTAACTTGGGAGCGTCATGAATTGTCCATGCAATTATTCCATGTAACTAAAATTGTTTCCGCCCTATTGGTCTACAGATGCCATACATAGTGATTCCATCCCATAACTTCAATAACTCATCAATACGAGACTCAATATATACATTCATATCTTTAACTTGGTACTTACCTAATTGATTAATAAACATACAATATTGCTATTTAGTTATCCATACAAATATATAAAATGTGTTCTCATGCAGTAATTAAACAAATAACTTTATGAAATAATATAATTACTTTCAAAAAAATACTTGGAATAATCATTGCAAACATTGTGTTCTCTCTCTTAATTTTCATCTAAGGAGGTAGGTTATTGTTTATGACGAAAACATGCCACACTGAGTAAGTAGAACGAAGCTCACCAAATGGATTGAAACCATTAGATTCCAATGAAATTCTAACATTAAGAGGTCCATCTTTAAAAATTGGCCCTTTTTATTCGATGTTCTTCAAAGCAAAACCATATACAGGCATTCGAAGAACACCATCTTCATTTCTATTCTTCACATGGTAATCCATAAACTGTGCTATACTTTGGCACCAGAATAGTCATTGGAAATGTGGAATTATGGGAATATAACAAAGAACTTTGTGAGGGACCTCTTTTGTTACTTGATCAGTTCAATATCTACCAATTTCACGTCGTGGGGATTTGTTTTCTGATGCATACTGTCCATAATATATAATATGGTCATTAGGACATGCATCAATAGATTGATACTCCACTCCAATTTCTTTCATAATCAAGAATACCTCTCGAATTGTTTGTGGTAAATTATTTGATGGTGGTAATAGAAATTCACCCAACAATCTGCAACATTGAAAAAAAGTGAAATGTAAAAAATATACGTCATAAATATTTCATATCCCTAATTTATGAATTAATTAACACTAAAAATATAGGAAAATAGTCAACTTTACATACCTTAGTAGCTGTGTGAAACAAGTGTTTGATAAACCATTCAAAACCTTCAAGTTCACCAACAACAATATAGCAGATAGCATATTGGTTGTTGATCCTTCATAAAGAGGTTCTTGGGACTTCTCGAGAAGAGGAACATCATGAATATCATGGAGGTTGTCCTAATCCAATTGAGCAAATGTGTCTTGGAGCAATCTATTTATCTCATCTTCACCATTAGTATAAATAATTACATCTTTGTCCATAGGATCATTAAGACTCGATCTTCAATAGCATGATGTCCATGCTCATCGTCTTGTAAAGTAGTATTTCTACTATTATGTGACAAACATCTCTCTAGCGGTTGACATATTGGGGGCATTGTCTTTATATTTACAAACAATGCAATAACATTAGTGTATAATATACAACACATATATTTAAAATGATAAAAAAAATTGTGAATACATTACCAGTACTATTACAAGAAGTACATGATGTAATGAATAACGTCTTACCAAGGGATGATATTCATACCCCCCTTTAGCATGCCCCTTCTCCTTACAATGTTTTTCAGCTGTTGTTCTTAAAAGTCTTGTAGTTTGCAAACCTCTGCAATTATTGCAAGGGAAATAACACTTTCCATCACCCTTTTCCTCCAATGCTACCTTAATTTGAGCATACCTCCTATTGTTTTCTTCCGAGGTATATTTATTTGACATTTCGGATAGCCTATAAAAACAAAAAACAAAAAAAATCAATCAATATATAACGTACTAAATTGAATAGAGTATATATATATATATATATATATATATATATATATATATATATTAAAGGAGACTAAAAATTAAAGGAGGTGATTAGAGGATTACCTAATCATGTGTAGAGGATTACCTAGTAATTCTCTTGGATTACTACATGTTGTTCCAATAGGTATTGGTGTATGGTGGGTAATGTCTATTCACTCTACATAACATGAATTTATATATTTCCTTAAAAAGGGGGCTAATTAATTGTGTTAATGATGTCACAAATTAGGAGTTTACATATTACTTCAATGCATGTGTTGGTATATTAATAGATATGGTGTTTTCCTATAAAGTAATGAATTGCTATGTAAATGTCCAATCAAGTTAGTATGTTGGGTTGTAAGTGTATTTGTGAAAGGAGTTGTTACACCATTTTGACAAGTGGTAATACCCATAGGATAACGAGTGGTTAATTGGTTCCCTGCATTGGTTTATAATTATTAATTGCCAGATTGTCTACATGATGGTGCCAATGGATCTAATGTAGAATAAATTGAGGGGTCGGTAATATTGTTCATGTTCGTTATACTAGAGATTAAAAGGTTTCAACACATTGACATGATATTGTCAAATGGGATTATGAATTTATATGTATACCCTCAAAGTTTGAAAGGATTGTCAAATGGGATTATGGATATAGATGATAATGTCGATATTGTCAAATGACTATCAAAGTTTGAAAGGATACACCATTGTGGTTTCCTTGGTTATCTATGAGGGGGATAGTTCAATCTAATTAGATTGTGTACTTGAAATCTACGATGATGGTCATGATATTAACATTTTAACACAAACCACCATTTAAAAATTTACATTTTAACATAAATGAAAACTTAAAAATTTAAATTTTAACACAAATGACAATTTATAAAATTACATTTTGACACAAAAATCCCAAACTATATAAAAATTTGTTCCATTGCAATGAAGCCCTAGTTGAAACATAAAGGGCGCAACCACAAAAAATACTAGTGCATTGCAGTCAAGCTAACCTCAAAAACGAAGGAGATCAAAAATTCGATGTGTCAAACCAGTACCAGACTCTTGAAATCGCAGAACGAAAAACAAATAGAAAGATCATTGCAAATCTAGAAAATGATTGTGAAAATATGACTTAAGAACATGTATTTATAGATCAATGAGGGTCACAGTTCTGGCAAAAAATCACAATGATCAAATTTCGAAAAACCAAAAAGTCAAAGACCGTTAAAAAAGAAAAAGAAAAAGAAAAAAATTTCCTCTAAGTTCATCGTTGACAAATGTAATATACATTGCAATAGCGATGAACTTCCGTCACTATAGCAATGTTTTGGACTATACGTCTCTATAGAGACAATCGTCGTGGACATTTTCATTTTTTTCCAAAATTTTAAACTGTTTGTCCATGAAAAAATTGATTTTAACTTATTTGTGGCAAACTTTCATGGGACTTTTGAGCCATATGTAGTAGTGCAAGTGCATTGTATCTGATAAGTGAGGAAAATATGTAGGGTTAGTCGCTGCAAAAAAATGATATTATTTTACATGGATGTGCATTTGTCTTTTGCAAGTTTAAATATTAGGCCTGTATTTTAAGCACATACCACTTTAAGTCTATGATACCTTTTAAGTTTTTTATCGTGGTGTTGATTGGATAAATGATGTGGTAGTTCCTCAAATGTGTGTTCTTTGTCATCTGTCACGTTCTTCCTTCACAATTTACTTATTAGAGTTTTTTTTTCAAAATGTTTAGTAACTACCAATAACTATTGCATGAAGGGATTGAAATATTCCTTGGAATATATTTCCTTAGAGATGCCATATTTTCTTTAACTAGAAAACATGCATTTTATTGCATTTTTTTTTATAGATGAGAAATCTAGGTATTGAAAATTGACAAATCTTGTTGTAATCATTTTGATTTCTATCTTATAATAACCAGAGAACAACACACATTATATTCAGTGTGATCTTGGATACTATTTTAGTTACAGCTGAGATGATCAACAGTGATACTAATAATAAATTTTTAGGATTAAATATGTAATTGTTCAACTCCCTTTGTAACTGCTCACCTCCCTCTTCGTTACATTACCTTCCATTTGATTGTGCAATAATTTCTTTGATTGTTTGAATTCTTCAAGTTGGAACCTTTCACCTCCTAGCAGCGTGCTTTCACAGTTTCTTAGTTACGCCGAAGGTGTATATATATTAGTATTTTGGGGTGGACTACCATCTATGCCTTTTAATCTATGGACAAGAGTGAGACAAGTGTACTGTCCATATTGATTCTATGTGCGTCATCCAAGATTAAACGATAATGAGACAAGTGTACTATCTAGATTGATTCTATGGTTGTCATTCAAAATTAATAATTAATAATTTCAAAAAAAAAGAAAAAACAGCTTAATTAGCATGTGATAAGTATAGTTAGTGATAGTTGTAAAAATTAAAATTAATCATCAACTATTTGATTATTAGATACAACTACGAGCTTAAATCCATCAATTATTAGATACAACTATTACCTTAACTCCAATGATTTTAGAACCATTATCTTAACTTAAAATCTAATCACATTTATATTGGATAACTATTAGCTTAACTATTAGATACACTGTTAGTTTAACTCCAATGATTCTACAACTATTAGCTTAACTTCAACTCTAATCACTTAAGGTTAGTCCAAGTGCATTTGGCATCTAGGAGTCTAGTAATGTGAGTCATGTAAGAGTCGAACTCCTAATAAAATAGTTGGAAGTCCTAATAAACTCCTCCAAACTCCTAATAAACTCCTGTATCTTTTAGTTGGACATCAAGCTAATATAGAGTTCATATTACATGTTTAGGTTTTCCATATAGATATAATTAGGTTTTTGAATATTTTTAAAGGAGGTTAGTCTAACTCATAATTAACAATTTCAAAAAAAATAAAATAAGCTTAGTTAACATCTGATAAGTACAATTCGTGATAGTTGGAAAAGAAAACTTCAGCTTCAACTATTCGATTATTAGATAAAAATACATTGATTATACAACTATTAGCTTAACGTCAACTCCAATCATGCCTTTTACTTGAATTGCAATTGCCAATATATTAACTTTTAAATTAACTATTAGATACAACTATTAACTTAACTCCAATGATTTTACAATTATTAGTTTAACTTCAACTCTAATCATTGTTATATTGGGTAAATATTAGATTAACTCCAATGATTCTACAACTATTAGTTAGCTTAACTTCAACTCTAATCGCAGTTATATTGGATAACTATTAGATTGTTCCAATAGTGATACAACTATTAAAATAAATTTAGATGAACTCCATCTCTTAGCATGAGAAGTTGACCTTGATTGTAGTGAAACCATGCACCAAGAACAATCACTTACGTAATGTGCAAATTATGTGATAGTTGAACTCCATATGGCACTTGGGAGTCGAGTTAATGTGCATAAGGCATATTTAAATTAACTATTAGATACAACTATTAGCTTAACTTCAAATATGATACCACTATGAGCCTAACTTCAACTATGAGCTTAACAACCATAAATTAAGTTGTTGTTATATTAGCTTGACTATTAGATACAAGCATTATCAATATTCTTTAGTAAAAAAATCATTGTCAATATATCAAATATATACCTTTTGGTGTATTTCAAACATATTAATTTTAGTAATATGGTTGGTGCTAGTATGTTGTATTTTTTCATACACATCATGGATTCTCTACATCATAGTCCACTTGCATAAACTCTTATGATTTTGCACTCAACCTTTGTCACTCTTTCACTGATGTTATCTTCTTTGGATTTATATTCCTTGAACAATCATATTTTTTTTTCTAGATTCATGTTCAAACTCTACACTTCACCATCTTGTTGTGCTTATGATCACCCATTCTTCCATTTTCCTGGCTTCTACTTTTGTTGTGATTTATTGCATTGTGTTCCCCTTCTGTGTGCTCACACTTAGTATTATCTTGGATGCTCCTACATAAAATTAGATCCAATGTGGGCTATACAATAACCATTCATCACCAAATGTTAAAATTATCCTTAGAGTTTTTTTGTTTTTCTCAATTGGGCTTGAGATACTCATTTTCAATATACTTTAGGATTTAGTGCCTTTTAAAACAATTTTACTGGATTTTGTTCTCTAGTTTTGTATAGATTAGTAAATACTATGAACTAAGACCTTGACTACCTCGGTGAAAAAAATTCCTTCACTTTATCCTATAGTATCAAATTCTAAATCTTAAATTCTTATAAGTTACTTTAGGTTCCAAACAACTCTAAATGTGCAGATACATTCACAAATGCCTAAAACAAGGACAAATTCAAACTGAATTTTGTGCATATGCATTCACAAATGCCTAAAGCAACGCTAAAATCATATTTTATCATGCTAGTTGGGTAATGCAAATAATATGATTCAGACATTATGTTTTAACCCTTTGTTGGATAATGCCAAATTAAAAGTGATATTGGATGGTAACTTTAACATCTATTTTGTTGAATTTATTTGGAACCTTTCGTATTCTAGCCAAATATCCACAAACAAGACCAATTAGTGGACAAACCAATTTACTTATATAAGAAAGGTGATACTCGGTACTCAAATTTTGAGGACTTGAAATCCCTTTAAAGTTTTAAAGCATTCAGGTAATCAACCATATATATCTTCAAGCAATACTATCGATCATCCATTCAAGCAATATATTCTCTATTGCCTCTCTAGGGAGATGCATAATTTTTCTGGTACTTGGATTAGTGGTACTTAGCCATGTTTATGAGGGAGGCATTGGGTCTCTAATATTCCTCCCTTAGGCCCCTCCCTTGAGATACTGAGACACACCATGGGCTTTCTCTTCTAGACAATCTTTTATCATGAGTTTTTTCTCTTTGGCCTAAAATGCTAGGAGAGACACATTTATAGAAGTGGATGATCTGCAAGAGAGCGGTGTTTCCTGATCCTCTCAAGAAAGAGGTCCATGGGGAACTATGGCTTCTACTCTTCCTCTTGTATTCCACATTGTTTCTAGTTTCAAAATTCAATTTAAAGGACAAAAAAAATTCTTCCTTGTTGGGTGAGATGAGTACTACACCAACTCATGCTTCCTCTTTGGTGGAGGATCCATCAAAATATAGGTCCCAAATCTGGTCTTGTGTGGGATTTTTATTTTTCACATCCATCAAAGGATAAGCTTCTTTATCATAGTCATTTCCTCCTGTCAACATGCAGAAACCCATGTCATCATCAACAATGTATATTGGATAATTTGTAGGACTGCTACCTTCACTTGACACATATGCATATCTAGATTCCCTCTACAGTCTTCTTGTTTCTCCTACAAACAAAGGGATGGTTACATACTTCATATCCATATGCATGGTTCCTCCCATTCGTTTAGCATATGTCCTTGATAATAGCATACCATATCTTGGGGGAACATCTACTACTCCAACATCTATCATAATTCTCTTAGATGGAAGTTGTGCTAAGTTCATAACCAAATATTTAATCATTCCAACGCACTTCACAGGTTTGGATTCAAATCTATAAATTCCATGATAAGGTTTGGCGACATCAAACACCAGTTCATCCATTATTACTTCAGGCATGAGATTGTGTGATGCTCCAGAATCTAGCATACAATTTTGTATCAATTTTCCACATAAACTCATTGTGATATAGAATGGAGGAGTGTAAACTAAAGGATCTTCTTCTGCAACAAGTCCTGCTTCAATTTCAAGACTCTCATCGTCCAAATTTGTAGTGTCAGATTGAGTCCTAAGATTATTTGAGTTTAAATATTTTTCAATATGTTTCATATATGTAGGATTCTTTACAAGTTCAGTTAGAGGTATGGATATCTTTATTTTAAATAGTTCATGCTCAATATAAAAGCGTTGTCTGAGACTTCTGTATAAATTTCATCTCAAGATCAGATCTTTTAGGTTGAGGAATATCAATTTTGTTTTTATTAATAGGAGGTGTAAACTTTACTCTTGAGGTAGATGGGGAATCAACTTTGTTCTAGATAACAAGAGGCTTTTCAACATAGGCTAGTTTATCAAATTATTTTACTGCTTTGGATTCTTTAAACACTTTCTTAGGAGTGGAATCTTGAGGTTTCCTTTCATATTGGTTTCTACGCCTAATAAAATATCTCATTTGTGTATCATGTTCATATTGATTTTCCTCTTCATGTAAAACCTCTCATGTTCATTTTGAGTTAAATGAATCACATGGTTATCATCATTAATCTAATTAATCCCATCAGCAGGTTCAATAATTTCTTCATCATGGGGTAAATATATGACATGATTAGCATCATTTGGCTTAACATGAGGTTGTATAGGAGAATATTCATTTCTTCTTTCTCTGTTGAGGACTTGATGATTATAATGTCTTCTAAACTAATTTGGATTTCTCTATCCAATGGCTTGAGGATTTTTGTTCTGGTTATTTCTTTCAGTCTCAAGTCTTTCTAATTTATTTGACATACCTCTCATTATCTTGGTCATTTATTAAATATTATCCTCCTGATTTTCTTTATTTTTATTTGTATTTGATGTTTCATCCTCATCTTTAGGATTCTTCTTCTTCTCAAAATATTGCTTATAATTTATCTTTCATGAGGTTTCCATGTTTCCTTCTACATCCATAGAATCATCTCGCATGTTTTCTATGGTTGCATATCTTCTCTCTCTCAGCATCATAGCAAAGTAATTCATAATCCCATGCATAAGTGAACTTTGCAACTAGTTGTGAAGGATTTATATCATTTGGAAATTTATTATACAGTTTGGTACATCTTTTATTGAATTCACCTACAATTTCACCATTATTTTTCTTTAAGTCTTGAAACTTAGTGTGATAATGTAAGTTACCTCTCTTCCCCCCCCATTTTCTTTTAAATGCTTGATGTAAATCATTCCAAGGGTTGATAGGATTATTAGGTCATGTTCTAAACCATTTTCTTACCTCTCCTTCTATTGTTTGAACAAATAATATCATATACACATGATCATCCTCAATCAAAAGCTTAACAATTAAATTTGAAACACATCCATGTCTTATTTAGCTAATATATCCTTATCTCCATCATATTTAGGTAAGATATTTAAGTAGTGTTTAGGCATATTATACAAATTCAAAGGTAGGTCTAACGTATGATATCATGGTGCAATCCATGGGTTAACAACTGATGGTGGGACTCTAGGGCCTCTTCCTACCATATTTGGAGTTTGTGTGGAAGCACGCTGCAAAGGTGGGGTAAATAGGGGTATTTGAGGTCTCGAGAAAGACTCAGTAGGGATAGATGTACTAGATGAGTGAGATGGAGTTGCAAATTTTGGTTCAAGAATGGGATCTAAAGGAGTTTTAGGAAAATTACAAGGCCTTTCTTGATTATTTAAATCTTCAATTATTTCTTGATTATCAACTAAAGAAGATATCAGAGGTGAATTTAAAAGCGGAATACCTCCTCTTTGAGGTCGTTGTAAGTTCCTCCAATGATTTCTTGAATATGGAAGGCTCAAGAAAACCTTATACTGTGGATTCTATATGTTGTGCCACTTACCAAGATATATCTTGATCCAATGGAATCACCAAGTGAAAACTTCAATCAATGCTTTCTGATATGTTTCACCGTGTACAAATCAAAACTTCACAATGTTGTACCCAAGGAATAATATTCTTTAATTGCGCTCCCTAGAAATGATGTCATTTTTCATGTTAGTCCCATAGTTGAACTAGGTTGAAAATAGGACAACCTCAGGCATGATGAGTCTCAACTTTTAACGATATTAAAGTTATATCTGTATAGAAATTGTGGTTTGACTCATTATATTGAATGCTATGAATATTTCTTATATTTTTGTGTATAAAATTGTGAATGCAAAGGAAATTTGACATACGATTTTGATGGAGTTAGGAAAAAAAATAGGAAAATGGAAAGATATGAAATAATCAAAACAAATATTGAACATTAGGAAGCATCGATGGGTGAATTTCCTAAAGGAATATAGGATTTGAATGTACTAAACTATATGAGACAGAATTTAGTAATTATTTACACTCTAAAAGGAATAACATGAGATCTTTATGTTTCTGGACAAGTAATACATTTCATAAAAGAAAATTATGTAGAAGGTATTCCGTATATAGAACCACCACGAAGATGTAGTAAAGGTCATAACATAACCAAATGAACTTTGAACTTATGCATTAACATCCAAAACTTAATCATGAACCGAGTATCAACGATGCTCAATCCATGTCAAATAATAATACATTCACTTTATTATTATGCTCATCAATCCTCTCAGAATGATAATGAAAACATAAAAGGAACAATATGCAAGACTTCATTTCATTAATCTCTAACCAAAAGGTTTACATGGAAAAAATATACATCCGACTCAACAAAATCAGAAAGAACACTTCTAGTTCTAAAATTTCCATCCTCAAGCTCTAGGATTGTTTTACATTATGTAGGCCTCTAGGGAACCTAAAATCAATTTGCTTATGATTTGAATTATAACATATAAGTAATAGTTTTTCACTATTTTATTTTTTTACATTGAAATATTACAATTTCACACATAATTGTGTTTCAAATCCTTTTTCTACCTCCACCTCTTTTCTTTCCTTGAGTGGGTGATTGTTGTCCACACATTGTTTGTTGAGATGGCTCTGGTGAGAATCCTGGAGCTATGCCAATATTGCTCATCCTTTGCAATATATATGAGTTTGTTGGGTTTCCAAGAGTCAGTGGACTTCCAGGTGGCATAAATGATAATAGAGCATCTTATCTTAAGTATTATTGTGCCACAGGAGGTGTTTATTGAACATTTTTTTATTGAGATGATGACCTAATTTTCTGTCCTAGAGTTTGTGATTGGGGGGGAGAGTTATTTTGTGATATCTTGTGACTAGTTTCCACTCCTTCTCAAATGGAATATTGTAGGATTTTAGGTTTTCTTAAGCTAGTTCAGCTTCAGAGTATCTCTTATAAGATAGGGGTTCCAACTCTTTGAAAAAAAATTTAAGCTCTTTCCAAATTTTAAAAATAGGATTTAGCATATCTACAGCCTGATTTCAACTTATCACTCCCTCTAGCACTTCTTCTTCTTACTGTTAAATTCTCATTTTCCTTAAAATGTTTCGATATTCTTCTTTGGGATAAAATTACGCATTCCCATCCCATAATGAAGGAAATCCCTTCTTGATCACTCCATTGAACATGGTCTTGAAAGATGAGATATCATCTTTTAGACTATTAGTGTTGTTCTGCATCACTCTATACAAGGTTTGTTTATGAATAATATGTTTAGCAATTTTAATCTTTTGGGTTCTATTTGTTAATTGCATATCCTCCAATTGTTTATTGCTTCTACTATTCAGATAGTTTATTGTCTCCCTGGATTCTCTAGTATTTTCTCCCAATGTAATTTCTACCTGCTTCGTCTCATCCATTACTTACTTATAGGTTTCCATCTCAAAATTCATTAGTTCAATAAAATCTCATTTATTATTAAACAACTATATTATTCTATTACATATCTTGATTTGTTCTTCAGCAATTCTTCTCCTTGTGCATCCACTCTAGTGATGTCACCTAACTTTTCAAATCATTTACCCCTTTTTTAAGGTTAGAGATGTTATCATCTCTCTTGCTGACATCATTTTCTAGCTCCACAATCCTATCATTTTTCTACTTGATGTCATCTTCTAGGCCTTTGATCTTGATCTATACATCTTCCTCAATTATTTCTAGCTCTAGATATATGGTGTCTTCTTCCATAGAATCAAGATCAACTACTTCTTTCTCAGGTGGCTGATTTACAGGCTCTTGAATAGCTTCATCTACTTTTGTATGAAATTGGGTTTGCTCTATTATCTATGATGAAATTATTGGTAGGGTAGCATTCAATGTACTAACAACACTCTGTAATGTTAGATCTACTAATCGTGCTAATAATTCACTTATCTTCTTTTCGCTCTCTTCTCCCAGTCCTTTATACTTCACCATGGTGGTTAACAACTCCTCTTTTTCTTTTTCCACATGTTGGATCTCGATTGTTTGAGCTACGTGCACATTATGTATCTTGAGTTGTTTCTTAATATTTTCTATTTCATTATATTTCTTGGGTGTCAAGGACTTGAACTGTGTCCCGTCATCTAGTTTAGAGCTCAAAGCCACTATCTTCTCGTCCAGCTCTTTTATTGTCTTTGGCCCTCGTTTTACACTTTTCTACCTTTAGCAGGTCTCCAACCTTTTGCAAATATTCTGTTAGTATTTTCTATGTTTTGGTAGCATTAACTACCTAAACAAAAATCATGTCACTATCCCAATTAAAGAAGTTGACTTTATCTAGGTTGTCGAATTGGATGTAGTTTATCACATGCCCTTCATCTTTATAATCTCTTAAATTGGTTGGTATCGAAACCATAGACTCATTTATTTAATACCTGAAACTATTATCAATAATATCTTCCACTGAAAGAATCCTTTTTTGAGGTTGAACTATCTACTATCTGTCTTCATTATAGACTACACACTTTCCTTCCTAATTTCTCTGTAGATATACTAAAATTCTATTTGGATAAGGACAAGACCTGTTGGAGTGAGAGCCTTTGACTTCTGGGGGACTGTAAATTTTGTAGAAGGACGAGATATAAATATGTTTGGTGGTTTTCATGGACTATAGCTTTCTTACTCATTTCCCCAAATTCTTTATATACCTTTGCCTCTATCTCTTTCTCTACCAATGATTGTGAAGTTTCAATGGGATATGTTCTTTCCTTATTATACTAAGGAGATTATTCTTCCTGGTCTATTACCATATCCTCGGATCCTCTTTTCTACCCTGCTAACTGTTATGGTTCCTTTGGCTCTATCTTCAATACCTCTTCCACTTCTTCCCAGTTTTCTTTGTTAGCAATGCTTTCCCACCCTATCCTAGGTGTGAATTCATAGGTAAGAGTTATTATTCTCTAATCTTTCCTTTGAGATTACTTATGGGGATAATACATTGTTGGCTTAGATTTCTCCAAAATTAACTGCTCTAGGAATCCTTCCATATATTGAAAAGCACTCAGAGCTTCGACTTGGAAAGGACCCACATCTTTAGGGATGTGAAAAGATCTATGTTGCTTGAAGCCTCTAAAATGTAACTCATATGAGAGAAACCTTTGTCTGACATACACTTGCCAAATTTTGATAGTCAATCAAACATTCAATTTATATCAGTTCCCTTCAAATCCATAGATTCTAATATTTGTATGATATTTAAATAGAAACCAGTCCCCTACTCTTGTTTCTGGGGTGAACTGTAAACATTCTCTACCCTCCTTAGGAATTCTAGGTTGGTCCACTCCATGGATTATATTGTAGGCAGTCTTCATCACTTTATTTGTGAACTCTGTGAAATTATAGTTGTTTTATTTTCTTACAAACAAATGACTCCACTCATAAACTGGGAAATATCTGTCCATTTCATCAGTGATCTCTAATCCTAGGTTTTCAAAGTGTTTGATGTTTTGGTACAAGAACAAGAAGAACAGGAAGGATGGGTATCTGAAAACCTCTAAGGAAGGGAATTCAATCAACTGTTGGTTAATGGCATGGGATAGGAAAGCATAGATATCCCATTTGGTTTTTCCCTTAGCAACAGGGTGCAGGTGTGCTAGAAAACCTAGTATAGATTTATCTACCTCCTCATCACTCTTGTAGCCTAGAATTATGCACAACAAGGAAATGGATTTTCTGGATTTGGGTTTGAAGAAAACCATTTTAAATTGGGGCTTTGCACGCCTTGTAATCATACCTGGACCTATATGCTGGGTTAGGACCAAGATTTTATCATTAGGGTTGAAGGTTTGGTAATTTATGGCCATCCCTCTTTCCTCCACAGGTTGTAGGCCTTCTTATTCATGGATAGAAAACATTTTCCTAATTTTCTCAACATATACTTGGAAGAAAACCCTAGATCTATCTGAAGACATGATTAGATTTCAGCTTGGGGAGTAACAAGACGAACACCATGCAGTGAATTATGGGAAATAGACAATTCGGGGGCATATAGAATGTACCAGACCCGAGTCCCACAACTTACAGGGATCTTGGTATTGAAAATTTAGGATTTCGGCCTCATTTAGGGTTTTATTTAGGTCATAATGAGTTTTTTATGGGTCTTTAATGTCGGCTTAGTAGTCGTATATGACATGACTACCAGAGGATTTGGGTTTAGGAGTACACTCAGCCTTAGACTCTGAAATTTTAATGGTGTAATTTACTAGTTTGGGGACTGGATTTACTAATTACAAACTAACATAATATTTAGGCTGTAGTGGTAAATGGTGAACACAGCTGGGTGAATGGATAATTACACGGCTAACTAGTGTGGATGCTGACTGGATGTCCATATTTGTGACTGGACCAGTTGTTGGGGGTACGTGAGCATGAGAGGTCTGATCAGTTGCTGCTTCAAATGATTGAGACAACAATGACTCGGAAAAATGGGTAGAATGACCTTTAACAGCTTTGAAATTCAAAATATGCTATTTGGAAGGATATTAATGGATGAGGGGTGTCACGTGACCTCTAACATTGGGACTGCTGGTGGACTCATGTGACCGGACAAAATGACATGGAATGGCATGGGACCACCAAAATTTATCAATGAGTAGAAACCACCCCGATTTCCAATGGCAGTAATGCTCATTCATTGAACAATTTAAAAAATGTCTTCGAGGATGCGCAACCAATGAAAATTGACCACGCGTCTTAGGTGGTTTTTTCCATTGTGTGTCCTCGTGATTCATTCCCATTCATTGTCTGTGCAAGTTACATGCATGCTATGCATTCTCACCGTTATATATGATCTATATTTTAAAGATATTATTGTTGCTTTTTCACCTTAATTACCTGTCATTTCAAACCCACACTTTAAATCTCTACCATTGATCTGACCCGTTGGCTCGCACATATGCTCGATCCAATTTAACTATATCAGTTGTACTAGTTCATGAGGCGTTATTTACCTTGGTTGTTAGATCTTTTTCATATCTACGGTTCGAACATGTTGACTAACCATTTCAAGTGGGGTAGCATTGTCTAACCCAAACTTACCCAATGAGCACTTAGTTGAATTAGTGAGAAATGTCGTCAAGGCTGATTTATTCAAGATTGCAATATCCGATGATGTCCCTAATAAATCTCGGTTGATTTATATCACCCTTAAAATAAGGAAATTGTTGTATTTAAGTCGACCTACATAAATAGAGTTGTGAAAGCAAACAACATCACCTTTACTATATGGCTGAATTTTTAAGAAGTGATATCTGTGTGTATCCTACACAATCAGAACCTCAACTTAACATGGGAGTTCCATCATTGTACATATACAGAGCATAAACCCTGGCCATGCCAAGATCCCTCAATAGAGGTTTTTTAGATTGTTGGAGTCACTAACCAATGGTTTCAACTGAACATAATCTGCGAATGAATAAATGATTCAGTCCATATATTTTTAGGGAGATTCCACGTATCCAAGGGACAAAATCAATCATTAACTTTTGCTCCATATATATTGAACATTGAACAACTGGAGTTTACAATAATAATAAAAAGTATCATATTATATGCTCATATGGGATAAAAGTTATGTAGTTAAGATATGATGGAGACATGAAGTAATGGATGTAAATTATGCAAACCGATCTTAATGAGTTATGGCGAACTGAATGTTGTAAATGTAACTAAAGACCTGGCATCATGGGATGTTATATGTCAGATTTCATGGAATGGTTTCAATGACGTATTGGATTCTTATCTTGATAGATTGTAGTATAACTTGCAGTTTCGGAATGGTATTTACAGACTCGAATTTTTTTACTTGTGATAGCAACAAGTCAAGGTTTAAATTTTAACTTCAATGACTATATCTCTATTCATCGATACAAAATAAATTTAAATTACTATAATGTTTAGATTTACGTTCATGATTTAAATTCAAATTACTATATTAGTCCCTGCCCTTGGGCTGGCAGGGACTCTATGAATCGACTTGCATCCCTTTCAATTAGGTTGACATTAAAACCAAACAATGTACACAAAACCCAAAAATACTTACTCTAAGTGTTTCCGTTTCATAATACTATAATTCTATTGCATAATATTATAATACGATAATTTAAATAATAATGAAAAGCAATAACATAAAAAGTGATTTGTTAACCAATCAATGAATTTGACCTCTTATTTGGCCTCATCTCGAGGCATAGTGCCATTTTTTCTATAAAAACCTTAGTTAAAATGCATATAATTAAATTTTTTTCTACCGAACTAAGTAATACCAGATATTACTTAGCATTAGTTGGAAATTTAATTATAACATTAAATGTTATGAGACAATCTGGGTATGTTGTGCTTGTTGCATGAACTTGCAATGTGGCACCTATCCTTGTTGCACTGCCTTGCCACACATATGGCAAGTGTTTGTGGCCACATATATGAGGTAGAAAGCATCTCCTTTATTTCTTGTTCCTACATTCCTTAGCCACGAACAACCTCGCATGCAAGCACTCTACATGTGTCCATGTGCATATAGCTTAGGTTGTGCTTAGGTTGTTGTTGCACCCAAGCCTCTACTGGTGCTAGTAAACGTTTGCAACTTCTGTATGAAAGCTTGGATGTCTAAAAATATTCAGTGTTTCACCCAATAGCAGTTTCATTTTAAGCACCACTAGCATAAGTCGATCCAGCACTAGTACTACTAGAAATAGAGACAGAAGCAAAGGTGGTGGTAGGATAAAGGCATCGGATCCAGTTGGTTCAACAGTTTCTCTTGTTGAAGGAGCGAAAGCACCAAAAGAAACACTGGTCGGAGATGCAGTAGACCCAGTAGCAGTAGATTCAGACCCATACCCATAGCTATGATCATCAGTGGTTTAAGTCTTTCCATTGGTGAATAAGCAATGGATTTGGTTGGTTCAAATCCAGTTGTCGTTGTTCCAGCAACAACCAGAAGCATAGCTAGCTCCACCAATTGATTACTTTTAACTTGTTAGCCATGCAATAGAGAATGATAGATACCTGCATCGTGTTGATTCAATCCATGCCTCCATATAGAGATCCATGAAGGGAGGTCCCCCTACCTTGGTCTCTACATTAAGGAATGAGGTATTAGTAGTCATATAAGTTCCTACTCTATATGATCCCGAGTCTCAGTTTCATTAACTTACCCCGAATGGTTTGCAATTGAAGCTCGCATCGACCCTCCTCCTTATGGGGAGGCCAGTGAGGGTCATTCAAGATGGAACATCAACTTCATTTATTTTATACTGGTAAGAGAGTGAGATGAAAGGATCACCTACAGCCTCCAATCAAGATTTTTCAAAGATATCAAACTCGGTCCGTGTGCCCATCCCACCCCCACCATTCAGTCATTCACATAAAGGATTTGGAAACTAGGCCCTGGATGCCTTGTATCCAACAAACACTTGCATGAGAGGGGGACAACTTTTGTAACTACCCTGTCCCCATAAGGGGAAATTTGCATATCCTAGAGACGTCGATCGCATCCATATCAATGTCCTTTTGTTGTTGGGAGGAAGTTTCCCAGTAAATTGATTTCTTTGTCCATAATGTCATAAGGCCCTCTAATGTTAGGTTGCATCCATGCAATCAGGCCTATGAATATTGGGTTTCCATTGTATTATTTATCACAATATAGGTTTTGAGTTTCCATACCCATGTCCACTATAAAAACTGCCATTGTCCAGCCATAGTTAGGCCTGTGTATTATGAGTTTCTTACTACCTGAGATAGCTCAGAGAAAAAAAAGTATCTCAGTCCAATTACAAGCACTTGAACTCTCTTAAAAAAATGGAGATGAAAGGTGACCTTTATTCCGCCCACCTTAGTAACTCGTTCCTTAGTCCCTAAGATATAGGAAAATAGAAGAATGAAGATAGGAAGGTTGCTTTCTAGATAGCTTAATTTAGAGAGAAAGACATACCTTTGTTAGCGAGATCCAGTTCGTAAGAGGGATTCCGCTGATGTTCATAGTCGACGTCCAGTTTCTTATCAGTGAAACCTACTGGAATCAACCCATTGACCCCATTGAGACATGATACATGATAGAGGATGTTTCCCCATGTTGTCACAAAATAGGATAGGATTTAGTTTGGCTTGAAATGGACAAGCTAGAATTACGAGTTTCAGTCACGTACTTGTCCAGGTGATTTGCTCGGTCTCCTCGGAGCAGGTTACTCATAATGGGTCCATGGCTCTCATATGGTTTTATAACATATAGAAGCAAGCTAATTTTGTATCAAGTCCAGTAGATAGTGCATGCTTGTGGCCCATGACAGAGCTTTCAATAAGTGAGAATGGATGGGTTTATAAGGCATAAATGCTCAACTCAAAGGGTTCCCTATTCTCGTTGTTTGGGACATAAGACACCTTCGTATCTATGTAAGGAGAAAATTCCATGTGTCCTGGGTGCATGGAGTATGTGGGCCCATGGAAGGAACAAATGTCTTAAGTCTCTCAAGATGGAATTGTGAATTATGGGGCCAACCAAGAAACAAATGTCTTACCGCCTCTCAATAGTAACCAAACTTAACATGTATTGCAAACACGTTGCAACCTATAGACGCTACTTGGCACAATTTTTCAATTCTTGACTTGGCACATTGCAGGAACGTTGTAGCATGCATGGCCGCTTAAAAGGCTCATAGTTAGTACCTTGTGGTTACATCTCTTTGCTTTCTATAATTCTATTGAAAATCATGTTGAGGATTTTCACTTAAATCAAACAACAAGTCCATGCAAGTTTGTTCAATACCTTTTCTATTACAAGTTTGTTCTGTACCTTTTCTATTACAAGTTTGTTCTTGATTTTACATGGGATTGGCCTTTTCTCTGGTGAGCTTACTGGAAGAATAAATATTTTGGAATAAGCAATTTTTTCCATTGTTGAGTGCCAAAACCATATTTCTATCAGTTACAGGATTTATTATGTGAGCCATCGTGATAACAATGCAATCTACAAACTCTATATGACTTATATACTGTATAATATCGTTGGTTGTAGTGCAGTTCCCACAGAGACTGTAACTTCTTCAAGCACTAGGATTAGACTTCATTTGAGTTGGGCTCATCCTAGGTACACTAGCTACAGCTCGGAAACACTTCATTTTCAAACACTAGATTCTGTCAACAGCTCCAATCGTTGTAAGAATTGTCTAGTATTGTATAGTACTCTTCCTAGATTCTCCTCCCTTCGAAGAAAAAATAGATTTTACATTTCAACCAAATAACTAATAAGTAGAGATCTAGTGTTGTTTCTACTGTATGTATTAGTGTATTAGAGCATATCAAGCAAAAAACTTAAATGCATGTAAATTTATAATTCAAGCAAAGAACTAATCAATCTGGACTTACTCACAAATGGTGCACTTTAAATCAACATGTGAACTCCAAGTCCATTCATTTATTGGTGGTAATCTATTTGCACTCTCAACTATTCTATCTCTATATACAGTTCAAAGTATTCGAGTGAATTCGGCAAACTGGAGGTGACTATGTCCAATGCTTGGTGACAATTTATCTACCACATCGATTAGAAGGGACTCTGGAGTTATGGAAATGCCAAAGTGGTGAAGATGTTGCATGATTTTTTCTGACTTCGATCAACGCCCAAGGGTCATACCTTGGGACTAGGAAAAGTAAGGCTATGGGACTGCAAATCGATAACCAACAATCCCTCCTTGCAAATGATATGCCCCAAGAAATAGAAATTAACTTTTCCATTCAGTGACAATTGCATTTACAGGAACCAATTAGTCTATCAAATCAATCTCATGAGGCAAGGCAATAGACAAGGCATCGAAACATGTCTCACACATAATTTTCCTCCTACTTTTATTGATTACTTTTAGTAATTTGTCAATCAAAAACTCTAAAATAAGTCTCACGCTTACCTACACAATGTTCCTCGAGATTTCAACCTCGATATGATCTTATTACACATACGTCTACCCACGATCGAATCCAAGTTGCAGGCGGCCTCATGGTTCCACGTATTAATCGCCAATGAAGTTTGATGAAAAGGTGGTAGAGTTCATGTCACACCATAAATCGGCAATGACAGTTTCATTATGCATTATTTTATCTATGTCAAGCATTGTGCGGTCAAATAATATAATCATATCATCGCCAAAAGTTAATAGGATTACTCCTCGAAATAGCTTGTAGCTCTGTTACGAATTTTACTTGTAGCTATCAATCCTCTCTAGCTCACAATACAACTGAGACAAGTATATTATTTCATACGCTTGAAACAACACAACTATATTATTTCATACGCTTGAAACAACATCACTGAAGATAAGTGAGACACGTCCACAGTGTAGTCCCATCATCTATGTTGAATATTGACCCTACAAATTCTCATGCTCAGCCCTTTCTTTGCAATGCTTATGAAGTATGTAGAAATTTCTAGCCTATCGCTTTATCTACTAACCACTACACATGGGAAACAGGAACTAACCACCACATGATATAAAACCACCTAATTTAGTGATCGAGATAGTTATAAAGATTTATAATATAGGTATAGAGGTGAACGAGCTGTCAATATTTCTCTATGCCCCGCTTAAAATTTTTGCTTCCAATGCAATGTAAGAGTCGGATGCAGGCCTCGCGAAAAAGGTTGGATTCTAATGTCCAGCCATTATTACAATAATTTTCTCTTCTTCAATACCTTCACCAACTATCTCAGTATGCAAACCTATTTCAGCGGAAGCATTAACACTCTGCCCATTACTCTAGGAACCGATGGTTTTCCAGTATGAACAAGTGAGTATTATTAATGCAAAAGCTACTAAAAGCAACATGGCAGCTATATTAATTTGTCACAGTGGTCTAGGAACTGAAAACACGGTCTCACAAAGAATGCAGACAAATATGCATAAAATTCGCAAAATGGTGCTGCAATGGAAGTAGCAGCTCTGTATAATCAATGAATAATGAATAATACAATACAATGATCATGCAAGATGCATTAATGCCAAGACAATTCGAATTCCAAAGGAGGTCATTCGAATTGAATGAATGGGTGTAGCTTAACTGACTGTAAGCCACAGTAAACACACTAGTTAACCAACTGATCAAGTGTCGATTGACTCAACTGAATTCTAACTGAAGTCGAAGTGCAATAAATGACTGAGTCTAACTAAAAGTAGCTCAGACACATCTCACTGCATGCCAACCAACAAGTGGTAGCGCATCAATCACCCCAATGAACCCCGATGAGGTTAACTGAAGTCAAACTGGCCATCATAGGTGGTTGGAGGCGCCCCTGTTGACTCTGGTTCATTAAATATTAATTAAATAATCAATATAATGAAAGGAGGCACCTTCATCACTCAAATTTAACTGATTGTAACCATCAGTTATCAATGAAGTGCATTTATGACACTCAGATCACCCCTAGAGTGCTCCAGTTAGCCTCCCCGAATGAAGGAGAAAGCTTAGTTAGCCTCCTTGACTGAAGGTAGGCGTGGATGTGCTCATGTTGATGTCATACAGTGCTCCTCTGATGTCAATTAAGTCAATAAAACTTAGGATAGTGGTTTAACTAAGCCAAATTGACCAAATTAAGTGTGCATGGTGGGTAAATGTCTCCAACAAGCTAAATCGTCAAAGAGGAGAGGGACGGGCCAATGCCATTCATCTTGCTTGGTAGAGTCAGTAATGTTACTGTTGTTACTGATCATGGACTTAGATTGTCCAGCCATGAAATGGATCTCAACACAATGTAATTTTACTCATAACTTAGAAGAAATTTTGAATATATAGCAAGTTCTAGTTGATTTTGTCTGAGGAGACATTTTAAGGAGTAACTCGGACTACTTTGTAGAGCAATTTCCATCGTAAAAACGCCAGAAGGTCATTAAATTTTTTGAAACAAAACGGAGCAGTTAACCTCTCTTCTCTAGCCTTTTTTGGTATATTATTGGCACTAGTCTTTGTTGCGCTTGCATTAGCTTCATGCTTTGCAATATGAAACTTGAATCAAAGAAGATTTACAAATCGAGCCTTGAGCGTCGAAATAAACATACCTTGAATACTATAGGTAAAGTTTTGAAACTCATTTATGATGGGAAAAAAAGATCTTATATAACTTATATAAAGTAGCTAATAATGTACTAGGCGTGCTTAATAGATCTTAGTTTATAACACAGGCATACTCACTAGTTATTTCAGCGTCTTTCTCTCTACATAAGATAACTTCTTTATTAATATTTATTTTTCTATTTCCGATAAATGCACTTATTTATTAATATTTCTCTCTACATAAGATAACTTATTTATTAATATTTATTTTTCTATTTCCGATAAATGCAACAAAGTAAGATATGATGATGCACTTGCAACAAAGTAAGCTATGATGATCCGTCTACTTTAATTTGGATTACAAAACGTAATTACAAATATGGTTGTTCAATAAATTTTCAATTTTTAAAGGCAGCAAAATTTTCAATTTCTAAAGGCAGGGACTTGCTTCCTTTAGCAGCTCCCCTTGTTTAGATATGCATTCATTTTTAGTAAACAATGATTATATTGTTTTAAAATGAAAAAAAATACATTTTATTTAATTTTTTAATATAAATATTTGGAATAGGAAATGTGAAATAAATTTATGTTATGTTTGAAAATTTGAAAATACACTTGTAAAAAAACAAGTGTGTATGTTGATGCTATGTGAAGGTTCCACCTAAGCAATATCTTCTAAGGCCACATATTTATAGAAGTAGCTGTGGAAATTCTCTTCTATGTGTTTATAGAAAGTTTATCCATATTATTATACACAATTTTTGATAGCATAATTGTATTGTTTACAATAAAATTTCTTAGTGAGAATTATATTGCAGCCAGATTGATTATAAATGTAAATATTTTTGTCTACTAAGAAAATTTTAATGTTAATGCTTGCATTTTTTTAATAAACATTTTATTATTTTATTAAAAAAATTATAGTAGAATTTTCTTAGGAATCAAAATAGTCTTAAACCACCTTACAACATACTTTGGAGGCACAATTGATGTTTGGAGGAAGTTTTTGAGGGACATCCAATGTGTTTGAATGAGAAAAGGAAATTTTGGGGATTGGAACATGATGTACTTGGAAGCCACATAGGGATTGAAGTAGGCTTTGCGATCTCGACCTAGGGTTTCTTGCACATGATCTTCACAACTTGGATAATTGGAGGAAGTAAGGGACTAATGGTTGGAGGAACCTTCACACGCTGCTATGCTCAGGACTGAAATATTGTGCCCTGCTCTGCTTCAAATATTGTTCCATATAACAAACAAAGATTGTTCCAAACACTAACACATAGGATATTGGGCACACATCTCGCCCGGTATCTAGTCACCAGAAATTGTGCCCCTTCCATATTGTGGCTCCTCGCAATCACCGACACCCCTTCTTATCGATGACTTCATCGTTCATGTTCCCAACCCTAGGCCAACCCAATTCTCTATTTTCTCTTGTTCTCCTTTGCTTTAGTGATTAAGTGATGATAAGAACTCTATCAACAAAAAAATATGACTATAGAGACTCTTACCATAGGAACTCTATCCAACATGATGATACAAGTGTCTTGTGACTGAGCATGGGTTGTACACTAATTATTCACTATATGACGACGCATGTGTCCCATGCTTCAAGGAAAGTATTGTACTATCTATTAACCTTCCATATCCTTCTTTCCTTCCCAATAAATAAACATGTTTTAAAGGTTCTTGTTTTTTTTGGAAGCATGTGATAATTTGGCAACAATCTTATATTGCATTGACCTCAACTAGTACACATACGCCCTCCATTCCACTCCAGGGCNATATATATATATATATATATATATATATATATATATATATACACACACACACACACACTTGTATGTACCTTCCTATATGTGAATACACATCACTTATATATATACATTATATCCTTACTTATATATATATATATATATATGCACACATGTGTGTGGGTGTGCGTATATATGTGTATATATCTGTATGTGTATGTGTATGTGTATGTATGTATGTATGTATGTATGTGTGTGTGTGTTTATTTACTTTAATGTAGTTTTTGTTTGCAATAGACAATTACGTCAATAGGCGTTTCGATATTATCTGGTATTTTGTGCTTCTTTGAGTATATCAACAAGATTAACCTGAGTGTAACAAGCGTACAATCGAGATTCACTTCATGGTCATCGTTTCTTGTTATGCTTAAATGCATCTTGATTAAAATTTAAATAAGCTTAAGTTATATCACTTCTTTTAAGTGCATAATTGGGCCTATCGACGTTCACTAGCCACTTTACATGTGGTTGTGCTAGTAATATGCCTATGCCAACTTATTTCTCTATAATTACTCTTCATACATATTTGATGTATATGCAAAACTGAAGTTATGAAAAACAAATTGTAAGATGCCATTATCAACAAAAATATTGTCATTAAGTAAATTTCCATACATTTTTGGACATGTATCCGTTTACATTTTGGGACCTCTACATAAACAAACATATAAAAGCATGCAATTCATTTAACAAATTAGTCATTAAGCATGTAATTCATTTGAAAAATTAGTCACTTAAAACTTGGTGATTGAAGTTTAAACTAAAAATAAATATTAGAATAAATAAAAATTTCATAGACCATATCTAAAATTAAAATAATATAATTTATTATATTTATATTTATAACTTGAAATCCAACGCACGTTAAAATATAATATATTTTTTCAAAATAAAATGGACATTAACATATCTTTTTGTTTTTAAATATATTTTATTTATTTTAAAATATTTATATAAACATCACATTTAATACAAAATTGGACATTAAAAAACAATTTAAAACTTTCATGTAATTTAAAAACATACAATAATATTGGAAAATATAATTACCTTTAAAACATATGCAAGTCTCTTTACACTTGTAAATTAAAAGAAAGCTTATTTCATGTATCTGGTAATTTTTTTATTGTAAGACTTCAACATACTATATATTAACATATTATGGCAATTAAAGAGATTATAGGAGGGTAAAATGGTGTTATGTGAAAACCCTTTGGAAGTAGTTTTTGGTGGTTTTACAACTTTAGTGGAATTAAGTTTTTTTTTTATGGTTTAGTACTAATCAATTAAAAAAAAGTGGGAATCATACTCGTTGTAGAATTTTTAATTTTTATTTTCTTTTTTATGGTGGTTTTTAAGTATTTTTCATTTTATCTAGCTGTGTTATGTGTTCTTATGGCCCACATGATGAGTGTGGGTGGAGATAGGTGGCAGAATGGTCGAGGAGATCTGAGGCCTCTTGTCACAAAGTCTATCGTTTCGATCAAACCTAGTTTTTCTATAGGTTCTTGCTTTGGTAGGGAAGAGAGGTCTCCATTACTTCAGTCAGTGGGAATTATGGTTAGGAATAACCCCTCATATCTAGTGGATTTCGTTCCAGTTAGATCTGCTTTATCGGGTGAAAAAAACCTCTAAATCTTTCATCACATGTTTATTTGAGAGGGGATTTTTTTGGACAAAACTCTCTTCATGTCGAATCTCTGGTACAGGGTCGGTGCAAGAGGAGGGTTTTCCCCAAAAAGGAATTTCAAACCTTCTAGTTTGGGAGATCATTTTAGGGCTCGCAGAAGACAAAAATGTGAAAGAGTAAAGAAGGGACAGTCTCTGTGCGTGATGGGTAAAGATGTTACGTTGGATATGGTTTTATCATTGACATCAAAAGCTCTAGTGGGGGGATTTGAGTTCATCAAGCCTACAAGGCTTGAGATCTTGGATTGGGTTAGGTTAAAATGGAAGTCACTCATCAATACTATATCCACGGTCTTGATGCTAATTCGGAGGAGGATAGAATGAAGATAGAAGAATGGTTTTGGATTATTAAGAAGGGTTTGTTAATTCTTAATCGTTACCACATTGGTTTTAATCCATGGAAGGAAATATTATTGAAACGACATTTGTGGGTTATGCTTCCTTATTTTCCACTTCAATGTTCGTGTTTGGTCGGATTTATGGTTATTGCTAATTCTATAGGAAGCTTCATTCTTATGGAAGAAGGACATCTTTTGGCTTCAAATCGTTGAATCCCTCGTATCCTAGTGGAAATGGATGTGTTGGAGGGTTTACCAAAAGAGTTGGAGGTGTTTTGGGAAATGGATTCTTTCGTACAACGACTCGATTATTTGAATTTACCTTTTCGTTGCCATAAATGTAGGCAGACTAGTCATATTAAAGAAAATTTGCCAAATTCACAATTTTAGATTATGCAAAATGAAGAGATGTATTTGCCTCGTCAAGAGGATTCAGATCCATTGGTATTTGGCATAAATTTTCCCATTCCATTGGATACATCCTCAACGAGTTATTTTTGGGTAAGTTTTGTAACTCTTTTCCAGTCCTTTTAATTTTTTTTATCTTTTGAGGAGGTTTCAAAATATTTTCTTACATCTTTTTTTGAGATCAAGGAAGGGTTTAGTGAAAGGTTAACGGTTTCATATCGATTTAGAATTCCTCTACAATGGTGCTCGAAGATGAAGGAGGGGTATTAAGGGAGCGTGATTCTCCTTTAGCTTTTCTTATTCCGATGCAGAAGGATACTGATGTCCCCTTGAGTGATATATCGAATTTGGGGGTTAGCGTTAGTGAGGAGGAATTTAGCTCTTTGGAGGTATCTCATCAATTTCTTCTTTCTCTAGAACAAAGAAACCATGTTAGGGTTGAATATTGTATTCCTAGTAATTCCATTTCTTCTTTATAGCCACATGAGAATCGTTTGAATACCAAAATTTCACCTACGCCTTTGACCGAAGAAAGGGAACCCTTCACTCCTTTGGATTTTCCATCTCTTTTTTATTTAGTTTCACCTAATTTTATACCTAATTATTTGGTTATTTCATATGGTGCTTCAGATACTTTGTCGATTTCATCTATCTAGTCAATTAATGTTACCACTAGGAAATAGTCTTGTCGGAGGAGAGGAAAATCAAATTTGAGGATGATTTGGAACAACATTTTTATAACCCTAAGGTTCCTTCTCTTTTTCAAAGGGGCCCGCAAAATCTGCAAATGCCATTTCACCTACTAATATTGCGTCTCTTAGAGAGGACGTGGCCGATGTTGGGGTTACTCAATGAAACTAGTCTCCCTTAATAAACAAGGGGTGAGCATCTTACCTAAAAGAGTTGCTTTAAAGAGGTTATTGAAGTCGATGAAGCCTTACGTGGTTCTTTTATAAGAGACTATGGTTTTTTCTTCTTCTGCATGTGATTTTTTTTTTTCCTGAAGATTAAACCTAGTTGGAAATGTTGTGCTATGGACGCTTAGAGGATGCCAGGAAGCTTGGGATCCGATTGTTTCTTATTTTAAATCTTTCTCAATAGTTTCAGGACTTACAATGGAAAATAAATTTCTGGGTTTCAATTATTCAGTCATAATAGTGAATGTATATGGACCATACAAGCAAAAACAAGTATTATGGGAAAAGGTTAGAAGGGTTGGTTTATTACACCATCAAGGTATCATATTGGGGGGCGATCTTAACCTTACCTTATCTGATTCTAAGGTATGGGTCGATGGAAAGGATATTGATCCTCTACATGGATATTTCAACTCTCTCTTTGAAATTTCTTAACAGATATTGTCCCAAATATATTGGTGCCCACATGGTCTAACGGCAGGATGGGATCTACAAGTATCACTAAATGGATTGATAGTTTTTTTATGGCTGATCATTTATGTGATTCCTTGGGAATGTATAGGTCTTGGAAAGTTTCTACTAGGATCTCATATCATAAAGCGATTGTGCTCGAATTGGATTGTGAAAAACCTTCAAATTTTTTTCCTTTTAAATTCAACCATGTTTGGTTGGAAGAGACGTATTTCTGTAAGATGGTAGAAGATAAATGGAAGGAATTTTTAGGTTTGGTCAAGATTCCTCCTATGGTTTGTTTCACTAAGAAACTTTCCTTACGAAGGAAGTAAAGAGGTGGGAAAAATAAAAGAAGGAGGAGTCCTCAAAGGAGTTGGAACAGATAGAATGGGACATTGAAAATATTCATGACCAATTTGATGAGGATCAGTTATTTGTTTCTAGGGAGGAGAGACTTGCTTATCAACAGCCCCATAGCGCAAATATCCTTAGACAAATTGAGAAATATTGGCATTTAAAGAGTATGGTTGTTTGGTTGGAAGTTGGGGATTGTAATACAAAGTTCTTCCACAAGTTTGCTAATCAGAGGAGGATCACTAATTATATTTGGGAACTTAAAAATGAAAATTCAGATACAATTAATGATCAGAGGACTCTAAAATTAGAGTTTTTGAATTAATTTAAGTAAATATATAGCTATGACAATAGGTCAAATTTGGAGCAACGACTTAAGATCCTTAAGAATTACCCTAGATTTTTTAGTGAAGAAGAAGGTATGAGGATTGGCATTGAAGTGGATATTGATGAAGTTAAAGGAGTCATGTCCCAGTTTGAAAAATCTAAAAGTGTCGATCCTTATGGATAGTCGGTTGAGTTTTTTATTCATTTCTTTGATCTTTTGGGTAAAGAGATAATTTTGGTTGTAAATGAGTCATGAAGATTGGGTTAGGTTCCTGAAGTTTTGAATTCTATTTACCTTGTCTATATAACCAAGCAGGATCAACCTAAATCTTACAATGATTATAGGACTATTTCTTTATGTAATATGCTTTAAATTGGTCTTCTTTAAATTGGTCTTCCTTATGAAGTAATGAGATGGATTATAGATTGTATTTCTTTGTCAAGTTTTTCCATATTGGTGAATGGGTCTCCTTCTTCCTTTTTTCTGTAGCAGTAGGGGGGCTTAGGTAGGGATGTTTGTTGTCCCTTCTTTTGTTTCTCATGGTGGTCGAAGGGCTCAGTAGGCTAATTGAAGAAGGAAAAAAGGAGAAGAGGATTAAAGTTTTAAGATTCTCTCCCTCTCTTTATGTCAGTCACTTACTGTTTGTTGATGACATCCTTATCTTTGGGAATGGGTCAAAGGATGAATAGAGATATTATAAAGAAATTTTTAATTTATTTTGTGCAGCATCAAGAATGCTTATTAGTAATCATAAATCTCATTTTTCTATTAATTGTGAAGATGAATATTTGTGTGATCAGATTGCTACTATTCTTCATTTTTCAATGTCCTCTATCAATGAGGGTCATAGGTATCTTGGTTATTTCCTTAATCCAAATGCCTATTCCATAGCATATTGGAATTGGATAATTAAAAAAGTGGATAAGAGGATAAACTATGGGCCGTATAGATGGATTTTTTTTGGAGGTTGATTCGTGTTGGCTAATGCAGTCTTATAGAGCATTCTGGTATATTGGTTTTATTTATTTCTATTTTTGGCCTTAATTATCTCGCATATTAGAAAGAGAATTTTTAAATTCTTGTGGGCAGGAATTTTGTAGAAGTCCAAGTTTCATTTAGCTCCTTGGGAAAGTATTGTTTTACCTGAGCATATGGGAGGATGGGGACTAAAAAATTTGAGTTGGTTCAACAAAGCACTCTGTGCAAAAAGCTTGTGGCGAGACCTTTTCCATTATGTATTATAGAATAAGGTAATTTCTGCAAAATATATCAAATCTTTTTCGTTATTTCAATGGATCTGAGAACTTATTTTGAAGCATTAAAGTGATTCCATTATTTGGAGAAGTTTTCCTAATATTTTTCCATTGTTGAGTAATAATTTTAGCTGAAAGGTTAGAAGAGGCGTGTAAATATTTGTGGGAATCGAACCTATATCAAGTGTTTTTGGGAATGGTTTGCTCTCATACTCCCTTATCACTGAAATTCATAAGAGAAATATAATGGTTTTGTCACGTGTAAAGAATACACAACATTCAAGCAAAGGATATTGGATTTCATATGAAAATTTAAATATATGTTCACATGTGGTGGATGAGTGGGATAAATTTATTATCTCTCTCTTGTGTGCTGCCATTTTACTTGAGGATAACAGTGACAATATTGTTTGGGATTCAAATATAAGAATGAGGGAAGTTACAGCTAAGCTTGCTTATAATGGTGTTGTAGAGGACAGGAACATAGAAGCTCTGAAGTGGTGGATAAGGTATCTGTGGAAAGGTCATGTTCCCTTAAAAATAAAATGCTTCAGTTGTTTTTCATTAAATAATAAAATATTCTCGTGGGACAATATACAAGTGTGTGGTTTTTATGGTCTTAGACTCTGTTAGTTATGCTGGAAAGACAGTGAAACTATCTCTCTTCTCTTTTGTCATTCTTTTTTCAACTATGTTTGGAGGGATTTGGGTAGTCTTTTTTTTCTTTTCCTTGGAAGGCGAATAGTTTTGAAGATAGCTTATTTAGATGGTTCCATTAGAAGGAAAAGTTTAAGGACTTACCTCTTTTTACCATCTAGGAAATATGGAAGGTTTGCAATAAATATATTTTTTCAATATATTAATTCGTCTCTTCATTTCTCAATTTCAAAAATGTATGCAGCTTTGAAGGAATGGAATAAAGAAGAGGTCCGAAATTCCAAAAAGGTTTATATTAGCCCCTCCTTTTCTGATGATATTCCCATGGGTTTTTTTCTGGATCTCAAAAATATGGATGGCGTGGAGCAAGGATGGTCATTCATTTGAGAAGGAATCATAATCTAAGGCTAAGTTTGGGAATTGATAAGGGCACAAATACTATGTTTTAAATCCTTACCTTGTGGGGGTTTCTATGGTTTGCAAAGAAGAGAGGGTTTTTGGAGTTAAAAGTGTATGTTGACTCAAAAGTTATAATCGAATGCGAAAATGACTTAAACTCTTTGCAATCCTTGTCTTTATTTTGTTGGATGAGGAGAGTGAGATCACTAATTCAACATTTTGAAGATATCTTATTCAGTCATCTATATCCTATTTTAATGAGGAGGTTGATGTCTTATCAAAGGAAGCTATTGGAGAAATGTTCGGTTATCTTTACTCCTCATAATTTCTTGATGTAAATATAATTGATGCAGGTTCATATTATGTATTTTGAGGTTCTATAGAGTGTCTTTCAACTATGTTTACAGTATACTATGTTGGTTTTTTGTTGTTAGTATGATTGTCATTTTGTAAATGGTTCATTTGGATATTTAGTTTTGTGGAACTTGAAGAGGGATTAGGCACTTTTATGTAAGAAGATTGTTTAGCATTTTTAGTGACCTCTTATGGTTCATGTATGTTTGTTCGAAAAAGAGGAGGGTTTATATATAACTTTAATTCTAAATATGGATAACCAGTTATAAGCTTTTTCTACTGAAAAAACATATTAGGGTAAAGAATTTATTAAAAATAAATAAAGATCAGTCATGCAAATATTTTAAAAAAAAAACCTAAATGCTTTCTACATTATTGAAAAATAAGTCTCCATAAACTCCATGCAAAGAATATCGTGAGTCATTTTTCTTCTTGTCAATGTTGTATTGCATTATGTGTTGCGTGTTTTTTTGCTTATATATAAAAAAGTTAGTGTATAAAACCGAGTTCTAGTTATGAAAAAATAACTCGAGTTATAATTACGAAGTTCGTATATTATATATTATTTGTATTAACAATGAAGCAGTTTTTTAATGGCTCAAAGAAGAGCAAAATCCTTTTAATCTTTAAGCACCTAGTATAATAATGACAAAGAAGAACTTATCTCCATCCGCAAGATATGAAACTATACCATCAAAATGCAGTCCAGAACTTTGAAAGATGAATGACTAAAAAAACTAAGAATACATAATTTTGTGTCAAATAGCAAAATTCAACGTATATGTTCTAATCTCAAAAGTCCTACACAAAGTAGAAAATAGGACGCAGTGGATATACACCTATTGGGGATATTCTTCTTAAAACAGCTAAGAAATATCGACCACTAATTCCGAAGAGTTTTATTGAGAGATTGAGCTAATAAAAAATAAATTACTCCCTTCCAAAATAGGCTATTAATGCATATAGTCATTAAAGAGAAACATATACATTGCAAACATTTTTTGTTACCATTTCATAGGTTGGAATTTGGAAAGTGTTTCATTATTATGATCACCAAGGTTCAAAGAAGTTATTTCATCATGGCCCTAGTTTCCCTAGGAATATATACTATAATATTTGCATAAGGATAACTCTTGCTATAAATCCCACGGCTCTACATACTTCAAACTATTTAAACCTATTATGGTTATGGTCGCAACATGTGTATTGTTTTCGCTTGTTATTCACACCCTAACGCACAATTATTGGAATTAAAGATTGCCACCTTTTGGCAACGTATTGCATTACTAGGGTTCTTTGATCATATATCAAAGTACGTCGAATGCATATCAAGGTCAGCATTCAGATTTGAACCCTTTCCATTCTTTCCAAAGGGTTCTATTTCTTCCTACAAGTGTAAAGTTAAAATTGTCCTTTATATATATATATATATATGAATTTTATCTTTCCAATTAAAAAGGACACGATTTATATCATCATTTCAAAAGAAGGAAAGCATTTGAAATTACTCATTCATATAAAAATTTTAGTATGTTGAAATTCCTATGTTATAAAGTTCAACTCATCATTCAAAATATTGGAAATATCATAAACTACAATCACTCACTCACATCACACTCACTACTCAGTTGTCCAAGATGACAAGTGATGATTAGCGACTATGAGGAACTCGCACCGGGATGTGAGTCTAACTCCCGAGTCACTTGAGGTTGCGATCTAAGGTGTGACAATGTGTCAGTGACTGTAGCTGTAAGAATAGACAACCACTACTAGGCCCAAAACGAGCCCAAAACTTTGGGCCTACTACCTATGTGAACCTGGCTACCAATGTCCATTGGTTTTTCGTCAAAATTAGATTCAAATGGGCAGTTTAATGAGTCCTTATATGTAAGACTTCATTCAACTACAAAAACGCTCAATGGCATGCATCTAGAACCACAAACCGTGCAGAGGATGACTTATGCATTGATATAGAGAGGTGGCACTATTACACTATATGGAGAAACAAATCATGTTAGAAAAAAATTGGACCAAAGCACCACAATGGTTATTAATGAAATTAAAAAAACATATTTTGATATAGGTTCAATCTTCCATTTGATGGGTGGCATGATCATGATGTAATCTCCCTTCGTCCTTCCAAACATTTGTGGTTTTTCACCACATTTGTCCTTGGTGCTCACCACCAAAATACATATAAAAATTACTTGTCTTTACATCCACTTCTCTTTAAATCATCATCTCACAGTCATACTAAGGATTATTATGCATGCACATCCTCACCTTTTAACATCAATTGGGTCAAGGCATAGAGACAACCATAAAATATCAATTGTGTCAAGACGCAAAGAGTAAGAGGCAACTATAAGTAAGTATTATATTAAATTTATTATATAAGTCTTTAATTGACACTATCGACTGGGATTTGACACGTTGGATTGTTGTGATCTTCTTATCACTCCTTACCAATGTGATTGCAAGGAACTCTTTGAAGGTGCAGTCCATAATTTTACCCTTTCTTCCTCATTCTCATGCCTTTTGGTAAGACAATAAAGAAAGTAGTGTTCCGCATCAACATGGAAAACAGTTTCAACATAGAGGTAGATACATTAATTGTTTTAAAACCACGAGCTCTTAATTACTCACACTTAGAACTTTCTCAAATCCAACAATTAACAAACTTCTTTGGTGTTCTGGTTCAATTTAAAAGGGAATATTTCGAGACTTAGACATGCAGCGAGTTGCAAGGCTCCATTTGGCTTAGGCTTGATTCCATTGCCCCTCCGTCCCATCCTGGTATGTTATCACTACAAGTGTTGAACAACAAAAAATTGACGCCTTGGCCCAAGTGATGTTAGCATTGCTAACTTGCTTTGTATGTAGGATTTGTTTTTAATGGTTTATGAGTTGTGTATTATTTTTTCTTAAGCACCCAATGCCCATCATTCTTACATCTCTCAAGATTAGATGGATTCACTCTCTCTGATTTGAATTAAGTTTTTGGTTGGTTTTATATGTATTTTTTTGTTGTAGGTTTATTATACCCTCATTTTTCTTAGTGGCTTCCTTTTGTACATAGTTAACCATAAGTAATTCTCTCATGGTTCTAGTTTTTTTTAATACTATATCTAATTACAATGTCTTGCACTAAGCATAAGATCATGCATATGCCCCAATATGGTTATTGCATGGTCGAAGTAGTTATTCGATATAATGAAGTGTGCTCTAACTTGGAAAAATACAATAAAATACTTGTTATTTTATTCAACTATAAAATTTATGCTACATGCATGTCAAATTAATGTGTTCAAATTAAGTTTTATTGAAAAACTATCTTGTTTTTCATGCAGATATTAAGAAGTGCTAAATTGTTTAAGATCGTAAAAATTTGGAAGGGTAATATTTTCTTATTTTCTTTTTTTTAGAGAATAATTTAATTAATTTATACTTGTCAATTGAAGTACAATTATTTATATTACCCTTCATTTGTGAAGGTTCCAAGAAAAAATGCCCTTCCAATTGAAATTAAGACTCACCCTTCAAATTTGATCACTGATCAGGTTGAAAGATGGGCGTCGAGACCAAGGTGAAACGAGGGGAAAAAGACAATTCTAGGGTTTACCCACTGTTACGTCGCACTTGTACCCAGGGAGCCTTAAGGTGTACCCCAGGGAGAGGGCCATTTTTTCGACCAAGAGGAATGTTATTGAGCAATAGTGAACATGGATGGACCCTTTGGCCCTCCTTTGAGGGTACTATGGCTTAATGGCACTATTAACTCCCCTTTAAAGAGGTTTTTAACCTCAAAGTTGGTGTCTGGGGCCCCTAAGGATTAACCACTACGTCTCATGGCTCCATATCATGCTTGTATGCTCAGGTCGCCTCTGCTTCAGCTACGAGACACTCGTCTTCAGTCGCAACTACTTCGTACACCCCCCTGTCACTTCAGTCAGTGGGTACTTGCTCTCCTCGACCTTATTTCCTCACAGGAATATATCTTCCATGTTAGGCCATTTTCGTTCTTTAAGGAGGTCGTTGAGGGATTTTACAGTATTCTAGGAGTTATATGGGACATAACATCGTCCCTCCAGCTCACTTCGGCCTTTCAATCGGAGTGATTCTCCTATTTGACCGTGTTTTGCACCTGGGGATGCAAATACCACAAGTAGCTGCCTTAAGCCTACCTTAGGTTATATTTTATTATTATTTATTTTAATTTTCAGTTGACAGTTAATAAGTACAAATTTACTTGTTTTAAGGCATGTCGGCCTGGATTTTATTTGTAAAAGTAAGTGTGAGATCATATAAATAGATCTCCTCAATTTCATTTGTAAATCGGAACTTATGGGATAAATCACTATCCACTTGTTTTACCCTTCTTAGGGTTTCTCTGGATGGATGCTCTCCTCTTGAAGAAGTATTATGGTTAACGCAAGCTATTTTTCTGGTAAATTGTTTGGTGAATCTCTGCTTTGGTGATGCTTCGATTTGTTGGATGAACACATGCATAAGGAGGTCATGCTTCTTACCTATTTGTTGAATGTTGGTGGATGTGCATGTCTGAGTCTTAGTGGTAGCTTTAGAGCTGCACTTCGCCCTAGGGTAGGTCATTACCTTCCTTTGTGTCACCTTAGCAACAACAACACGTCTCCTTGTGAGGGTTCCCTAAGGTTTCTCCTTAGTTTTTGCTAGGCTAGTTGCTTAACTAACCTAGGACCCATCATCTCTAAGTTAGTCGTCCTCCTAAGGAGCCCTAGGTTGGGAAGAGCTCATGCTAGGGTTTTCCTAGGTCTTCACATCTCTTTTTCTCACAAACCTAGTCTAGGGTTAAGTCTTAAAATAGTATCAAGTTAGTTTTGGTCTTACTTTAGGTTAGTTTAGGCTTTCCTTCCCTTGTGTGTCCTTCTCCCTACCGTCAGTTTCCCCAAACACTTTTCCAACCCTCATCTTCGTTGGTCGTTTTTCCAGCCCAACAGCCTTCGCAACCTCTCCATCTGAACCATCGTTGCTCTTCCCAACCACCTTGGATATCTTTACCTGGATCCCTCTTTTCCATGGCAGCGTTTCCCTTCTTCTCACCAATCCTCGTTGTTTTCTTCACCTCGGACTCCCTTACAGGACTTCTCTTCGATTTTTTATTGATCCCTCCATCTTTCGAGCTCTTAATTTATTCCTCATTACTTCTACCTCGCGGCCCACTGTTCTTTCCCACATACCCTCGACTTACATTATTGCCCGACACACCTTCGCTGGCCTCTCCTTTGCTAGCCTTGTCCAAACCTCGGCTATGTTTATTTCTCCCCTAGAAAACTTCCCTAACCTGTGTTATCCCCTTTGGTTGCTCCTTCTATACCTCAAGCCCATTGTAGCCCCTCCACGTTGGTGCATACTCCTGCGCAACTCTTTCCATATTTTCACTATCATCCTCTCATCCCGTGTTTTCCTCGGCTCCTTTCATTGTTGTGAATCCAACCCTCTCCCTACGAAGGACTTCCCTTACAATGATAGTCCCCCATACGTTGGCGTTGTATAACGTTCCCTTGGCTTTTACAGACATAAGACTTCAAGCACCAACATTAAGGGCCACATTTCGAAGTAGATTTATATTGATTTTGATAATGAACATTCACATAACAAGCGCCTGTTGAAACTGTCACATCTTAGTGCTTAGAAGAGGTTTACAGTTCGCGCGCAGTTTATACTTAGTTCCCATTTACTCAGCCTAAAGCTACTGAAATTGTGTGTTAGTGAATGATTATTCTTATCAGTATTGTAGTGATTGTAATGAACTAACGTCGTTTCATTGATACAATTAGCTACATCTTCAATTAGTTGATTCCGCTTGGATATATTTACTTGGTTCAAGCTTCTATCATAAACAAGCTTGCATTAACGACTGATATTCATACAACTCACACTCGGAGGGTTATTAATGTTGTTCCTAACGTATGAATGCTTGTGATTTTGTCATATGTTGGCATCTCGCTCTTATTGTATGATATTTGCTTACTTAAAACCTGGTTATCCACTTGCATGTGTTACACACTCGGATGAACTACGTTACATTCTCATAAATAATGACCTTATAACGTTATGGTTGATAGTTGATTACTATTATTGCCGATACTATTGCACTTATATGCACATGAAGTCAAGTTGTTAATAAGGAATAGGATCATGATGATTGAGGCTACCTTGATTCTGTATGGGTTAATTGATCTAGGAGGATATTGGTGGCCACTCGTCTATTCCACTTGGACCCCACCATTGTGTCTTTCAGTTTTTTAGTTTCATTAATTATAGCACAATTTACTATTTTTGTCAGTTTTCGGGTCCGTAACTTCCGGAGCCGTTTTGAGGCCCTAAACGGTGTTTTTTTCAGCATGGAATTGTTGGAAAAATATTAGTGTGTTCCGCACTTACTATTTTTTTTCATTGGATGTAGTCCTTGAATAGATCTTTCTAACGATGTATCATGTGCACCAAACAAAGATAGTATGCTAATGTTACGACCCCGGGAAATTGATGTACCAAGTTACCAGACGAGGCTCATATTCAGGCGTTTTACCTCATAGGGTTAAGTTTTTGAATGAGTAGGGTTTTCTATTGTTTCTTAATAATATATAGGCCTTCGAGCCTCATTGTAACACAGAGTTCAGAGGCATGTAGCCGCCACATCTCTTCTTAGAGATAAGCTACCAACACTCTAGCCAGTTTATTTCCATCATGTCTGTAAACAAGTTTCAGTTCTTTAATATGAATGAAATGAAGTGTTATTTCCGCTGCATCTTTGTTTTTTTAGTTATTTGTGTATTTTATTGCATTCCTGCCTAAATCCAGATCATTAAAGCTGCACTTGTAAGTGTCATACACCACTTAAACTACATATGCTTAATGCTGCAAGAGGTTTTTTTGTTATTGATGAGTTACATCCTACCTTTGCCTCATTGGTAGATTGGTTTTCTTACATCTTTTACTTATCCTCTTGGCTCCAATAGGCACTAATCCTAAAACTCGACAAATAATATTTTTTTTAGTTTTATTTGCAGGGTCTAATAGGGCTCTCCCCTAGGAGGTTACGACTTCCAAATTAGTTAGGTATAAGCGACAAAGGTGGCAGTGGTCACTCTTCCCATATATGCTTACCAGTGGTCAGACCTGCCATTTCAACTAGTAACATTTTGGCAACGTTGTTGGGGAAATTTTTTAAGTTTGAGGCGGTTGATCCCGAGTCATTCACACCCCTGGAAAGAATGACATTCAGTAAGAAAATTGAGGTAAGTCTTTCTTGGTATTTTGAAAATATTATAGTTAATGACTAATATTGCAGATATTACCTAGAGACTCCACAAAGAAAGCCCGACAAGTCCTAACACTTTGGTAAGTCTTCAAGTCCTGATTATATATGATTGCATATGATTTTTTGAAAGGACTAACATGTAGGCTTACCTGACGACTCCACAAAGAGCTCAGCCTGTCCCATCTATCAGGTACGCCCATGTTTTATTAAGTACTTTGGCAAGATTTTCTAAACTAACCTGGCAGGTTTCTCCTGGCGACTCCAATCAAAGAAAAATAAAAGAAGTACTCTATAAAGATAGGGAATCCTAACAAGATGGCATCCAATTATGAATTGTGGATGGATATATTGGACTTCTCATGAATTCTAGGTTTCCCACACAAGTATGATATTCAAAATGGTGGGAAGAAACATTTCCCAATGTTCCAATAGTATAAGTACCATGCAACATCCCATGTGCAACCATTCATGCAATTCATCCGAGCAAGTAACATCATGCATGAAGATATCAAGATGAGGCTATTTCTGCTATCTCTTCACCTAGAAGACAACTTATCTGTCAGAAATTGGTATGAGGGTTTTTCTCAAAAAAAAAATTCTTCACTCAGAAAATTCATTAATGCATTCAACATGGATTGGGATTACGGTGTCGAAGAATAGGAAATAAAGGCTATGATCGATAGAATATGGGAAGAAAACCTAGGAAAGATCCAATCTCAAGATGATTCAAGAGAAGGAACCAAAGATGATATTCCATTTGAGTTTGAAGATCCTGATAATACAGCTGCCACAGAAATGGAAATTGGTTTTTCTCCTCTCGATCTATCAGATTTACCAAGATACTCAGATAGCTACCAAAGGCATTCTGGCATGCCTTCAAGAGTCACCATGATAATTCCATACATCATGTGCATGGTTCATGATTTTGGCTTCAGCAAATGGTATTAAAGAAGAAGAAGATGTTTACATGCGATCATTTTTCCTTCACCTGGGAAGAAGGAACTGGCTTGGTTTGTGGGCCTAGATAAAGGAACGATGTCATTATTTGCAGAATTGGTGGAAACATTCTATAACCACTGGGATCCAGGACACCATGATGAATGGATACCTCATGTCAAGCATGTGAAGGACTTGTTCAATAGAGAATCCCAAAGAAAATATTAGGTCGAAGCAGCCATTGTCCAAGGTCTAACTAATGATATCTTAAGCACAATAGATAAAGCTTCCCAAGTAGATGAATATGATGATGGTCCCATATATGACGGTCTGGAAGTCCTAATTGAAGAAGATGGGAACAGAAAGATAGGATGAGTCCTCCCTTCCAACATACAGAAACTCCTTATGACATACTAGATCTATGGGAATATAATGACGGGAATTCTAAGGAGGATGGTTATTGGAAATTTATGGGTCCACCTTTTTATGATTCCTCAAGACCAGGTAGAGTCTCCATACGTTGCAGCGAGAAAGAGTAGCTTGATGAAGTTACTCAGGAAGAGCCAGAACTTGACACTATTTGGGACAAGGAACTCTCAGTCACCTCCAGCATGGATGTTGAAGACATAACTTATGAAGACCCTATTGAAAGAGATATGATCATTCATTCCCCTTATGAGGATAATGACGAAGAGTGGCTCAACCCTTTTTCCACCATAATTGAAGATGGAACAACACCAGAATTTGCAAGTAGTTGTTATATGTAGATATCCAATTATGATGAAAATTTTGAAGATTTGGAACCTCGTATCTCTGGTGATTGTTCCATGATGTCACCATCATACTCATCCTATAGCAGGGAAGCATGTCACATAGAGGATTCTTTTGAAGATATTCAACATATGGTGAGCCTAGGTTATCACTTTTAGTTGTGCCCCTTAAGAATCATAAAAGAAGTTGTTCAGCCTGCTCTATCCTACATCAGCAAACCCTTAATGATATATCTTAACAAGACCGAAGAACATAGGTGGACATGTATGGTTTTCATCCCTCGGTTTCAAAATATTTATTATTTATCTTTTCATTTGAAGCATGAAGGTATGGATTATATTGTTGACAATTTCAAAAGTTCAAGGATTATTGGGATTACTAACATGATTGTGGAAAAGATAAGCAATATACTTGTATGTACAAAGAAAATCTTGAGTAAATGCAGAGATAGGTTGCAACTCACATGTGAAGATTTGTGAAGTCCAACTGCATGGATAGGTTCCCAAGTTCAGGATTCATGGGAGAGTTTTGGGAAAAAAAATTCTGAATATATGTATGATGGAGGTATCCCATACATAAGTCCACTTGAAGAATGGATCAACAAAACTTGTCAAAGTGATGCTTATCCGTGGCACCAGTTTCAAGTTTTCCAAGTTCTTAAGAAGGTTTGGTTTCCTACACTCATCAAGATAAAGATCCTGATGCAAACTCAATATATCATCAAAGAGGTATTGTCTTGGATTACAGTAAAGGACAAAGGTAAGATGACAGGTATGAATTGCTTCCTTAAATGGTTACATTGGTGGTATGATTTCACTTAACATGTTTTGGATACCAGGTTTAGGTTAGGTTAGTTGCATTAGGCATATATATGTGCATTGCATTTGACGTATTCTCGTTATCTAGTTAGTTTTCATTGTTCTTAGTTTGTTTCCCTCATTTTGCGAACAAGGAAAGATGAGAGTGTCTTCCTCTAGATACTTTTAATCTATTAAGAATTTGATATGTATGTAGGTCTATAGGTACTAGTATATTCACAAGTTCTCGAGCACTCCTGAGAAGAGCATTCGTCCCACTATTGGAGCCAGTGTTACAACGCACTTGTACCCAGTGCACCTTCAGCTGTACCCCATGGAGAGAAGGCCATTTTTTCAACCAGGAGGAATGTTATTGAGCACTGGTGGTCATGGATGGACCCTTTGTCCCTCCTTTGAGGGAATTGATGAGAGACAAGTTGGGTCTCGAATTAAGGGCTAAAATGATTCAAGACAAAGGCACGCTACTTGGTGCATAATTCATACTACCTCCAGTCTATTTGAAAGGTGTACTATGGCTTAATGGCACTGATGACTTCCCTTTAAAGAGGTTTTTAACCTCATGGTTGGTGTTTGAGGCCCCTAAGGGTTAACCATTGGGTCTCATGGCTCCATATCATGCTTGCGCGCTCTGGTGGACTCTACTTCAACTACGATACACTTATCTTTAGTCGCAACCACTTCATACACCCTCCTGGCCCTTCAGTTGGTGGGTTCTTGCTCTCCCTGACCTTATTTCCTTAAAGGAAGATATCCTCCAAGCTAGGCCATTTTTTGTGCTTTGAGGAGGGCATTGAGGGGTTTTACAGTATTCTAGGGGTTAGATGGGGTATAACTCCCTCCCTCCAGCTCACTTTGGCCTTTCGTTCAGAGTGATTCACCAATTTGACCGTGTTTTGGCACCTGGGGATGCAAATACCCCAGGTAGCCTACCTTAAGCCTACCTTAGGCTATATTTTATTATTTTTTCTTTTAATTTTCAGTTGACATTTAACAAGTACAAATTTACTTGTTTTAAGGCATGTCATTCTAGATTTTATTTGTAAAAGTGACTGTGAGATCATATAAATAGATTCCCTCACTTTCATTTGTAAATCAGAACTTATGGGATAAATCACTATGCACTTGTTTTACCCTTCTTAGGGTTTCTCTGGATGGATGCGCTCCTCTTGAAGAAGTTTTCTGGTTAATACAAGCTATTTTTCTGGTAAATTCTTTGGTGAATCTATGCTTTGGTGATGCTTCGATTTGTTGGATGAACACAAAAATAAGGAGGTCACGATTCTTACCTCTTTGTTGGATGTTGGTGGATGTGCATGCCTGAGTCTTAGTGGCAACCTTAGAGCTGCAATTTTCCGTAGGATAGGTCATTACATTTCTTCCTGACACCTTAGCGACAATGGCATGTCTCCTCGTGAGGGTGCCTTATGGTTTCTCCTTAGTTTTTTCTAGGCCTGATCCGGATTTATGTGAGAATGAAATGAAAGAGCATATATATATTCAAATGCACAGATATATATGGCGATAAACAGAGTGATACAGTAAACTCAGATTCTATTAAATGAATGAAACAAAACAAACTGTAAAACAGAAGCAACTAGAATGGTGGTAGTTGTATCTCTGAGAAGAGATGTGGCGGCTACGCTCACTCGTGAGAAGTTGAATACAAAAGGAGGCCAAAGGGCCTTTTATCATAAAGCCTTGGAGAGGCATAAAACCCTAACCTAAACCTAGGAGATGAATCGTCATGAAGTTTGCGGCCCCAAGGTGGTTAGTTGAACAGTCAACTTCTCGGGGTCATAACTTTTGCATACGATCTCTGTTTGGGGTGCTCGATACCCCGTTGGAAAGGTCTATCCGAGCTTTACAACTTTGGAGTGAGGCCAAATGAAGACCAATGATTACCTTTGAGCCCTCTGAATAGCCAAAAAACATCGTTTAGGGCCTTGAAATGGCCCCGCAAGTTTAGGACCCAAAAAACAGTAAAAAATTACAAGAAAATTGTTAACATGAAAAAATGTTTTGAGCGAGTGGAATAGGTGGGTGGCCACCTATACCCATATGGATCAAGGCTAGTTTCTTAACCTAAGCCCCTTCTTCTCTAGGTTAGTCGTTCTCCTAAGGAGCCCCCTAAGTTGGGTAAAGCTCCTACTAGGGTTTCCCTAAGTCGTGGCACCTCTTTTTCTCGTAAACCTAGTCTAGGGTTAGTTCTTAAAATAATCTTATGTTAGTTTTGGTCTTACTTTAGATTAGTTTAGTCTTTTCGTTCCCTTTGTTAGTCTTCCCCCGGGTCTCGATGCCCTAAACTCAGACTCTAAAGTATGCTGGAAAACATTCCCTAACCTCTGCTAACCCCATACTTTCGCTGCTCCTAAAGCATTGCAGTTGTCTCCCTACCGTCGGTTGCCCCAAACACTTTTCCAACCCTCATCTTCGCTGGTCGTATTTCCAGCCCAACAGCCTTTGTGACCTCCCCATCTGAACCATCGTTGCTCTTCCCAGCCACCTTCGCTATCTTTACCTGGATTCGTCTCCACATTCGCTGCTATAGCAACGTTTCCCTTCTTCTCACCAATCCTCGTTGTTTTCTTCACCTCACTGTCCCTTACCGGACTTTCTTCGAATTTTCGTTGATCCCTCAAAGATCCCTCCATCTCCCGAGCTCTTACTTTCTTCCTCGTTGCTTCCTCATCGCAGTCGTTCCCTTTTCCCACACATTCTCACACCCTCGCTAAGCTATTGGGTTTCCACTTAAACCGTCGTTGGCAGCTCCTCCTACCTCCCCCCACCCTCGGCTTACATTGTTTCCCGACATACCTTTGCTGGTCTCTCCTTTGCTAGTCTTGTCCAAACCTCGGCTGTGTTTCTTGCTCCCCTAGATGACTGCCCTAACCTGCGCTATCCCCTTTGGCTGCTCGTTCTATACCTGGAGCCCATCGTGGCCCCTCAACGTTGGTGCATACAACTCTTTCCAGATTTTCGCTATCATCCTCTCATCCCGTGTTCTCCTCGGCTCCTTTCATTGCTGCGAATCCAACCCACTGGCGTTGTATAACGTTCCCTTGGCTTATACAGACATAAGACTTCAAGCACCAACATTAAGGGCCGCGTTTGGAAGTGGATTTATGTTGATTTTGATAATGAACATTCACGTGACAAGCGCCCACTGAAACGTTGTCATATCTCGGTGCTTAGCAGAGGTTTACAGTCCGCGCGCAGTTTATACGTAGTTCTCATTTACTCAGCCCAAAGCTACTGAAATTGTGTGTTAGTGAATGATTTAATGCACTAACGTCGTTTCGGCTACATCGTCAATTAGTTGATTTCGCTTGGATATATTTAGTTGCTTCATTCTTCTATCATAAACAAACTTGCATTAACGACTGATATTCATACAACTCACACTCTGAGGGTTATTAATGTTGTTCCTAGCGTATGAATGCTTGTGATTTTATCAAATACTGGCACCTCGTTCTTATTGTATGATATTTGCTTACTTGAAACATGGTTATCCACTTGCATGCGTTACACACTCGGATGCACTACGCTACATGCTCGTAAATCATGACCTTGTAACGTTATGGTTGATAACTGATTATTATTGTTGCCGATACTATTGCACTTATATGCACATGAAGTCAAGTTGTTAATAAGGAATAGGATCATGATGATTGAGGATACCCTGATTCTGTATGGGTTAATGGTGCAGTAGTAAGTGTCATACGCCACTTAAACTACATATGCTTAGTGTTCTAAGAGGTCTTTTGTTATTGATGAGTTACATCCTACTTAGATTGGTTTTCTTACATCTTTTACTTATCTTCTTGACTCCATTAGGCACAGATTTTAAAATTCTATAGAGATCACTTTGTTTAAATGTCTTTGCAGGGTCTAATAGGGCTCTCCCCAAAGAGATTACGATTTCCAAAGTAGTTAGGGATAAGCGGGCTTTCCCCTAAGAGATTAAGATTTCCAAAGTAGTTAAGGATAAGCGACTAAGATGTGGTCACTCTTCCCGCATATACTTATCGATAACACGACCTGCCATTTCAACCGATAACACCTACATTAAATCTTGGAACAAAACATGAGCCCATGTCTCGAAAGGGATTTTTTAGGTTAGCATCCGAGACCGCGTTGAGAGGGGGAACGAGCTAAAGGTTTGGGAAGGGTTCCCTTTTACAAGAAAACGAAGCTATTGTACGTAAATTTCTAGTCTAACAAACGCTGAAAACCCCAAAACGAAATGTAGTAAACCCAAAACCAAAATTCGAAAAAGTGATGATTCTATTCGGCCTCGACCTACGTCTACCAATCCACGTGGAGGGTACAACAGCTACAGAGTTAACCCGGTGGTGCTAGAAACCTTCTTTTACTTGGCGGTTAAGAGCTCTCCGTCACTCGGCAAATTAACACGTTAGTGTATCAACAAAAAGGGTTTTACCCTTTTATATCCTTACAAGTTACGACATCCCCTTTGTATCATATTGTGCTAGTCATCATGATGCGTCAGGGATTTAATTTGATATTTGTAATGATACCCTTTTTTTTATATGGAAATATGCACGGGAAATCTAGTAATACTTCCTCACATTAGTGAATGGTAGAGGTGGTAAACTGTCGACCATCCTCGCAGAAGGCCTAACCCCAAAGGACTTAAGGTTCGAACCCGTGACCTCTCTCCTAACCGAGAGAGTGTGCGCACGTCTTACCAATTGAGCTAACATTTGGGGCTTGCACTGATACTTATTACTCCCCTCGACGCTTTATATTCTAATCCAACTTTTTTAACTTGGTGTTTCAAGCACCTCGGCACACTTAAATCTATCCCAGCGATGGTGTTGGCATTGTTAGATTTAATCTTGGCAATCAGTATGGCCTAGGCCTTCTTTGTCGACAATATAAAAGTGAGGCTTGCAATGGATCGTTTCTCTTATCGGCAACTTCTTTTTTAAGAGTGATGTATCGCAGTGTTTAACATTATGGTATCTAGGAAAATTTTCGGGAAAATTTAGGTTATGGGCTAATTTTTTACTTTTTTTTCCAAAATCATATTAGCTAATTTGTCTTTTTTAATGATTCACCCAAATTTCATAAAATAATTTTTTTTACTCTAAAAATCGTCGATATTATCCAAAAACTACATAAAGTCCTTGGGATTTTAAATATTTTCAAATTTATCTATCATGGAACGATTCGAGGAAGCAAAGTTAATCACTTTGACCCTGAAATAAAACGAAAGCAATTGGGCATTTAGAAAACTACATAAAGTCCTTGGGATTTTAAATATTTAAAAAAAAAATTTGTCGAACACTTTCTGGTTGCAAATTTAAGAATTAGTAAAATTCATCAACACTTAAGTTTTAATCTAACACTAAAATATTCCCATAGTGCAGCATGTTAACATTTATCAAATTGCTAAGTCACTAACTTATATTTGGCTCTTGGGTGGTCGAATCACATTTGCGTTGGTAGTGCATTCGGCGGCACCATAGAAATTAACGTGGCGCAAAGCTTTTTCTTATCACCAATAAAAATCTTATATAGTGATGTACATAAGGCCATTGACGTTGTGAAACTTATTTCATCTCTCCTTTAGAATATATCTTGGCGATTGGTCTCGACAATTAAAATTATCATGATGAAGAGCACACACATAAAAGAGTGATTAAGAAACTAAAATGAGTACACACATAAAAAAGTGATGAAGTAACTAAGTTAATTGTCTTCTCATGAACACTCTTGCTCTTCATGAGGTACTTGGAGTTTTCATTGAGGTGAGATGATGGTAATAAGGAGGCACTTACGATCATTAGGTGAGACATTATAATTTTTTCTTCATGAGGCATATCCAGTCATAGACAATTTATACCTTAACACATTACTCCAATCCTTGGCGTCGAAAATAAGCATAAAGACCCTACCAGCCTACACTTAGTCATGATACAGTGTTGAGATCCTAGCATAGTAGGGCTCTTTTGTATAGAAAAATGGAGATGTCCCCTTTTCTTCATGTGAGGGTGATATATCATGGCTTGAGGGATCAAGAAAAGGAGAGGGTAATTGCAGGTGCAACAACTAAGAATATAAATTAATATATAATATATATATGTGTGTTGGTTTCTTCCAAGCCATATTTTGCTGCCACAACATATCTTTAAAATTAGACCTCAAAGAAATTAAGCATGGGCTTAGGAAAATTAGAGAAAAATTCAAAGGAATTGAGGAATTATCTATTGCCCTTACCAATGTGAAGCTACAGAATTCTGAGAAATCTGAGTCATCAAAGAAACATGAAGATGAAGATAATATTGATCATGATAGTTGATAAATATAAAGATCTTTGATCACTGTGATAGCTTTTATGAAGATTATGTTGATCACGATAGAAAATAAGAAGATGTGGAAGACCATGATGATATATAGATTACCAAAAAACTCCACATGACAATACATTTCGTAAATATCGAGATTAAGATGACTAAGATAATAAAAATGAAAATGATGAAAATGATAAAGTTGATGATGAGGAAGTTATACAACATTGTAATAATTAGGAAGGTGAAGTTGTGTATTATGGTGGTGAAGAATATGAATTTGCAAAAGGCCCTAATGATGAATATAGAGAACACAATAATAATTATTAAGACCATAATACTTAGGAAGCTTATGATGTGGATCAAGATATTGAATAAGATGACCTCTTCTAAGAAATTATGGTATGTGTGCCCATACAAAATTTTACAATGTTTTCTTTACTATTAGTCATGATAGTCTTATGCAAGCTTTCCCACCGCAAAATCACCGGAATTCTATTGAGTATGATTACCATGACCACCTTATGCAATCTGGTCTCATGGATGAAAATGTTGGTGTAGGTTATGCAACTTCACCTCCCATGGTCTATGCAAATCAAGATGTTGGAAAATATGGCCTCTTGCAACACTGTAAAAACAATGTTGTTCCTAGGATAAAGTTCATTCCATTGCCAAGAGATTAATAAAAATCTCATTCCATTGCCACAAATGAATCAACTTCCCTGTGGAGATCTAAAATACATGAAATATTTCCTCATGTAGTACAACTTGTTGTGTGCCACATAAAGCTTTGGGATACTCATGACTATGTGTTGGTTAGCAATGAAGTGGGAGTAAGAATAAGCATGTTATCTGATCCATTGTTTCCTAAACCTCTTACTTACAACATAATTGTGCATGTCCACGTCATTTTAACTGGATTTCAACTGGATGGTTATATGGAAACTAAGATTATTATCATGTATGTCAAGTGCGGTGAGTTGGTAGATGCTCATTGGGTTTTGAACAAAATGCTCTAGTCACGCTCTAATGAGATGTTGCTTGGAATGAAATTATTAATGGGTATGCACAGAATAGGTAGTGTAGAGGAGTGAAATTTGTTGCAAAAAAATTGGCCAATGTTATTCCAGCATATGCCAACTTTGAACCCATTTGTGATATCAAGAAGGTTCATGAAGATGTAATTAGAAATGGTTTTGGGTTCGATGTGTTCGTGGGGAGCTCCCTTGTAGTTATGCACTCAAAATGTTAGAGCGTAGAATATTCTATAAATGTCTCTGATAGAATTCCTTATCGAAATGTGGTCCCTTGGATAGTGATTATAGTGCAATATACCATGCATTGATATGGTCAGCAAACTCTCTAACTCTATTGTGAACATTTAATTAATATTATTAATTATAAATAAATAGATTATTAGGTTACTAGTGAAAGGGAGTAACCTTTCACTGTGCTTGCTCAAGGTGTATAAAGGCAAGCTTATTGTAAATTTATATCCATCATCTAGTATATTATTCCTAATTTATTATTAAACATGAAAGTTGTATTCGACTATTAAGAGTCCAACCGGATGAGGTTGCTCCAAGTGGTATCAGAGGGGATTAGCTCCTTCGGCCTGAGCTTGGATTCAGCTCATCCTCCCCCTCTCATTCTCACACTGTTGTTGTTGCCGTCCTTCCTCCTCTTCGCTACCATCACAATCTTCATTCTCCCTTGCCGCATCACTCCCTCTGTCTTCATCGTGCACAGTCTGTCCTTCTCCCATCGTGCTATGCTCCTCACTCTTCCTCAGCACCTCCACTCACGTTCCTGCTGCATCCACACCATTGCCATCATCTCCTGTCTCTCTGCTTCTCCTACATCCCCCATCCAATATTCCCCTCGCTGCTCCAATCTTCCATCCACCCGCCACCACCCACGCCTCCTCTCGCTTTCTCCTCTCACGCAGCACTTCTGCCCTTTCTCCCATGTCGCACCACACAACGTACCACTTCCGCTTGACATCTGTCTGTCGCACTACACTCCCCCATCATCTTCCTCCATATTCCCCTGCTCCTCTCCTACCTGCTCGCGCTCATCTCGATCTCCTCCAGCCCACAATGTCCTCGTCCCTGCGTCTTCCTGCCCATCAGCCAACGCTCAAACTCCTCCCTTTCCTGATGTCATGCTACCTCCGCCCCTGTTCACACTCATCATCTCCATCGCGCCAACCTTCGTCTACTTCCACGCGAACCCTAATTGCCAACATTCCTTCCCATCCACGACTAAACTTAAAACCTGCAAAAAACAAAACAATATTTAATTAAAATTAAAAAATTATATAATAATAATAATATATTATTATAATATTTATTTACAAAAAACCATATACCAAATATTATATATAGTTTATAAAAAACAATAATAATATTAATTAATTAATTAATAGGTATTATTATTCAAAAAATACATATAGATAGATAGATAGATAGATATTTCCACCCCTCACAAGCCAAAATAGCGTCGAAGTACACACCATACAAGTTCCAAGACCATAGTGGCACTAAAAGAGAAAATAAAAAAAATGGAGAAGGACATCAAGTCCCTCCTCGCTAACCAAAAAAGCTTGAAGGAAGAGATGAAAAATAACATTAAAGTTCTTAAAAAAGAAATCAAAGATGAAGTTGTTCTGGTACTAGAAAGAAGACGAAAATTTTGACATCCTAAACGAGAAACAAAAAGACTTGGATGACAAAATGAGTACTTTGACTCAAAACATAAACACCGTAACCCAGAACTTAAGCACCATGATGTAGAACAATAATATATTAATGGAGGCGTTACAAAGAATAATTCCTAAGACATACCAAGTCAGCATTATAGACATGCTAGATGCCTCATTTCATATTTCCACATAGGAAGTACTTGCCAAGAATCAAGAAGAATTGAAAAAAGAAATAGAGATTAACAATGTGACACTTAAGCAAGAGATAGAAACAAAAGTACTACCAGATATGGAGGCACGAATTTATAGCAAAATAAAAGCTATTAGTAAGATAGTAGAGAATAAAAAAGCTAAAAATCACTGCCAACAACGAAGCAATTCAAATATGTCACTTGCATGATCCAATAGTTTCGAGCCACCATCAAACCATAAAGAAAAAGGAAATCAATATCATCCTTACATAGTGTACCCACCTAAGACAAAAATAGAGTTATCGAAATACAATGGAAATGAAGACCAATGCATTGCTTGGAAAAACAAAGCGGAAGAATACTTCGACATTTACTATATTCAATCTGACGAGGAGAAGGTGAAATATGCGTCAATGCAAATGGAAGGGTACACCTATAATTGGTACTTATGGTGGAAGAGAGACAATTTTTCCTGCACCTAGAACTTGTTCAAAAATTATTTTTTTAATAGGTTTCAAGGAATCAAAGAAAATGAATTTTTCAGTAAACTTACCAGATTAGAACAGGTTGGAAGCGTTGAGGAATTCACACATCAGTGGGAATCCTTATCGACACGAGTATTTAGGTTGTCTGACAAACAAAGACTCAAAACATATCTAGGAGGTCTTAAACCATACCTACAAAAAGAGTTAAAGTTACATGACATACATAACGTATAAGTAGCAAGACATAAAGCAAAAGCCACAAAACACAAATTGGAAGCAATAAAAACAAGAGGCAATAACCATTATCGACAAGAAAAAGAGACACAATGTAGGTACTGTGAAGATACTTGGTCACTCGACCATCAATGCCACAAACCTCAATCATATGCCTATGAAATGGAAAATAGGTCGAAGTCATCTAATAGTTACTCTGATAATAGAAAAAAGAAGAAAAACATATGTCGCCTATGCAGTGATGAATGGACCCCTGACCATAAATGTAGGAACAATCAGACAATACAGTGTAGAATCATCAATGGAAAGGAAGTGCAAGTCTCTACACAAGAAATCTTGTTTGACTCTAATACCAATACCGAATCAGAATTAAGGACGACGTTAGGAAAATACTCAAGCTTTGAGGACAAAGCTTTTCCCAAGGGGAAGGAAATGTTGTGAACATTTAATTAATATTAATAAATTTTAAATAAATAAATTATTAGCTTACTAGTGAAAGGGCGTAACACTTCACTATGCTTGCTCAAGCCAGATAAAGGCGAGCTTATTGTAAATTTATATCCATGAATGAAATATAACGTAAAAATGATAAAATATTTATGATGGTGTTTTACAATTACATTGCCTTGGGATTTATAAGCCATTTTTTTGCGCCTTTTCAATATAAGTCATGTCTTTTGACTTTTCATAATTATTTGATTAATTATTTCTTATTTAATAATTAATAATTATTAATATTAATCTATGTTAATATTACTAATTAATTTATGTTATGTTATATTTTTTTATATAACATTGTCATCCACTTAGAGAAGCTTTTCCCTCAAAGCTTAGAGAAGGCAAGGATTACATCGGATTTATTGGTTGTAATGTCATCTCTCGACCCTTAATTTTGGCATTTGACGACATGAGATGATACAAGTTACGAATCCCAATGAAAAAATATCGCATCGTCTGTGATGTGGCCCAACCAAGCTCTATTTTCATAAAAGAAGATTGTTGATTGTTTTGTTGGATAAATATTTTTGTTTTATGCTTAGGTTGTAGATTTTGTGTTCTTTCATTTTTGAATTTATAACCCCTTTTTTTATGTTCATTTTGACCTTGTAGTTGGTCAAAATGTTTTTTGTAGTTTGGGTGTCAGTAAGGAGTTCTTGTTTCTTGTTTTTCTACTATATTGACATCCTTTTGAACTGTGATGGGAACCGAATTTGTATTTGGTTCTTCTTCCTCATATACAATTAGTTTTCCATATAGTTTGGTTGCTTCCTTTTGGATTTGAACTAATTTTTTCTCTAATAAATTATTATTATTCTGAATCTTCTCAAACCTTTCCTCTTGCGACTGTTTGTCCGCTTTTAACTTCTCGATTTGTTGTTCTAGTTCTTGATTAACCTTCTTCATGGAAGAGTTTTCTTAGTCATTTCCCCATAATTTTTGCTGGAGAGCTTGAATCTTCTCTTCTAACTTTTGACTGCATTGAACTTTATCTTTTTCCTTCTTGATTTGCAGAAGTAATTTCTGATTATGATCTCTTAAAAGAGAGATCTCTTCTTCTTTACCTGCAATAACCTTGTCAAAATCCTTATGTATCGTATGTATTGATTTCTCATTCCCCTGCAATAACATCTTTGATATTATTTTGAATTCTTCAGATGATGTGACTTCTAACTCTGACTTCATGTTAATGTCATGTAATGTGATTTTCTTCATTTTGTAGGGAAATATTAGAAACTTCTTTTCAGCATTTAAGATAAAAGTCCCCAATGTTTCTATTCAAGGTGATCCCAAAATTAGGTCACCATCACTACTCCACAACGATCTAACTATAAACTATGATACACCAGTATAATCTCCAATGTTCCATTCTAAGTCTTTTATTGCATATTCTTTGTTATTTCAAAAATATAGCCTTTCACCTATTTTTTACTTTGGAATCGCTAACTCTTTAGCAAATTCATCACTAATATAATTATTGTGTTCACCGAAAACAATAGAAATAGTAACGGCTTTCCCTCTAATTGTTCCTTTTATTTGGAGTAACATTGAAACAGAAGTTTTTAAAGTTCTTGAAAATCTTCCTTGTTTTTTGTCACGAGACTCCAATTTGTTATGTTTCTTATCCCAATATATATCAAAAAATGACATATTTTATCTTGTATAGTATACTATACTTTTAAATATTTAATTTCTTCCCCTAATGACTTATTGTAGATTGGATGGTTGGGAGGAATGATTGTTACCTTCCCCACCTAAGTTCAAATCCCACTTTCTTCTTAGTAGCAATTATTATGCACTTTTAGATTTCTTTCCCCTTAAGTTTAGTAAAATGGTGTAGATTGGGTGGTTGGGAGGAATGAGTGTTACCTTCCCCACCTAAGTTCAAATCTCACTTTTTTTTTTTGTTTTTTGTTGTAGAATAAACCCAAAGCCAAAGAAACCATGTGTGGTTTCACTTTTACCCTTTTTTTTGTTTTACTTTTACCTCTTTTTTTGGGTTTTACTTTTACCTCTTTTTTTTTGGGTGGGGGGGGGTTACTTTTACCTTATTTGGGAGGGGGAGGGTTTACTTTTACCTTTTTTATTTTTTTTAAGGACATTGTCCTATTTTTTAGGGAAACCCTAGAAACCCAAATCGTAACTTCGCTCTGATACCAAATGGAACAGTAAAATATTGTTTCTATAGGAAAATCCAATGTAAATAATGTAAATATTCCATGAATGAAATGAATCAACTTTGTGTGAAATTTGTTGACAACTTTCTAGTTGCTATGGCTCGGGATCAAAGCAAACAAAAGTGGGTATTTACAAATGTGTATGTAGATTAATGAAAGTCTCCTAAAATTATGAAAAATGTTTAGAGAAACATGGAAGAGTGATCACCTATTACTTACAATGATATATTGAAGTTAATGAGTAGGTTGGAAGGAGGGGTTGTAGAAGAATTTTCTTTCTAATTACCTCAAATCAAAGCCTCAATTCATCCAATCCTTGACTCAATTCTCTTGGAAGCTAATAACATTTATAACGATCACGAGATTAATAAAAAGCTTAGTCCATTGCCACAGATGAATCAACTTCCCTGTGGAGATCTAAAATACATGAAATATTTCCTCGTGTAGTACAACTTGTTGTGTGCCACATAAAGCTTTGGGATAACTCATGACTATGTGTTGGTTAACAATGAAGTGGGAGTAAGAATGAGCATGTTATCTGATCCATTGTTTCCTAAACCTCTTACCTACAATAGAATTGTTCATCCCCACATCATTTTAACTGAATTTCAACTGGATGGTTATATGGAAACTAATATTATTATCATGTATGTCAAGTGTGGTGAGTTGGTAGATGCTCATTGGGTTTTGAACAAAATTATCTAATGAGATGTTGCTTGGAATGAAATGATTGTTGGGTATGCACAGAATAGATAGTGTACAAGATTGAAATTTGTTGCAAAACAAATGACCAATGTTATTCCAGCATATGCCAACTTTGAACCCCTTTGTGATGGCAAGAAGGTTCATGAAGATGTAATTAGAAATGGTTTTGGGTTGGATGTGTTCCTGGAGAGTGCCCTTGTAGTTATGCACTCCAAATGTTAGAGCATAGAATATTCTATAAATGTCTTTGATAGAATTATGTATCGAAATGTGGTCCCTTGGACAGTGATGATAGTGCAGTATACCATGCATTGATATGGTTATAAGACCCTCCAACTCTTCAATAAAATGCTTCAAGAGGACACCAAGTTATACCATATCAAATTTGTTGTCATTTTGGATACTTGTGATCGTGAAGGCGTAGTGGATAATAGATGGTAATTATTTTACTCCATGAGCAAAGATAATAACATCACACCTTGAGTGGAGCACTATTGTTGCATAGTTGACCTTCTTAACCATGTTGGATGCCTGAATGAAGTTGAGGACATTGTGAAAAAAATGGCAATAGTTACCTACACTTATATGTAGGGTTTATTTTTGGTGCCTATTGATTCCATAATAATATAGAGCTAGGAAAATATGTGGTATAATTCCTCCTTGAGTCAAACCTAAAATATGTTACACATTATGCGTTGCTGTCAAGTATTTATGTACTAGCTAGTAGATAGGATGATTAATACATTTTCATATGTAACATGGAAACGATCTTAAGGAAATATGCACATCGACACATATTATAACAACTCTACATAACCCATCAATGATAGCAATTCCTATCATATTAACTAAGGATCCTTTCTTATGGCATATTGACTAGAAATTTAGTTGAACAATCTCATCATCAAGTTGACTAAAATATCTAAAAATAATGATCATTCCACCCATTAGCCAACTTCTAATGAAAGGGTAAAAGGTTAAGCTTTTAATATTATGAGGCGAGTAGCAAGCAGAAGAGAGTTATTACACAAGATATTTTCAATCATACCAACATATATGAAGTCCAAAGAAGCAGACAGACACTAAATGCTTCTCCAATTCATTATAAATATAAGGAATACATAAAACAACATAACGATGAGGTTGACAACAACCAAGAAAATGAACTTGTATAGGTTGAGTTATGGAAATGCATATTTCTAAGATAAGGAACACAATGGACAATGGTAACCATAATAAAATATCTTCACCAAGAAGATTAGATGCATGTGGTTACAGGAAATCTCTTTTGACAAGTTATAAGGATATCATAAAAATACACGAGAACATGATAGCATAAATGTAGTACACATTTTGGAGCTACGAATAAAAAGAGGATTTGGTAATTCGAGACTAGAAACTATGTAAGATAGCTCAACTATGTTCAAAGAGAAAATTGAACAATTGAAAATTGTTTATATCAATAGGAAATGGAACCATAGAGATGATTTGTTGCAGGAACATGTGTCTTTTCCAATACTTTTCAAATGCCTATCTAAAGTCATTGATGTTCATGAACAACTTTAAGACATGAAACATAAAAATGATGGATGGCATGACATAGAGTGGTAAGGAGAGTGCTTCACATGAATTGATTGTAGAAACATTGTTTACAATGAAAGAAAAAAGAACTCAATCAATGAAGATGACTACCACAGAAACAGAAATAAATATATTCGTTCTCTGATATCTAGGAAGTATAAAGCACCAAACCATCAAATTATTGTAGTCCAATGTGATTGGGAATATCATGAAAAGGAGATAGCCAAGAAACAATTTGATAAACTTTTATCAATTTACAATGAAAAAATTAATCATTTGAAAAAAAATAGAAACTTATTACAAAAGTTAAGAAATTTAAACACAAAAATATGCCCACCTGGTTAACTAACAGAGACATATATTGACTTGGTTAAAATGAAGTAATCCAAAATAGGAAGCCAAGTGTTCTCAAATGTTAGATCCACACATTGTATCTCAATAGATGACAACCAGTGATTACTAAGTGGAGGAAACCTACCAACTGATAAACTATGCGGAAAAAATAAGTATGCAATTCACAAGCACTCAACTTACCCATGCTTCAAGGATGAAGAATTTTAAGAGGGGACGCCTCTCAGAATTTAAAGATTGTTTTCAATGATATCTTTATAGCAAAGCTCTGTGGTGAAAACCCTTGGTGAAAACCTTCGGTAAATATCTATGGTGAAAACCCTCGGTGAAAACCTTCGGTAAATCTCTATGGTGAAAACCATCGATGAAGTTGTACGGTGAAAACCATCAGTAAAATTTCTGGGAACTCCACTCCTGCAGATAGGGCATCTCAATCATTCATTTGGGGGCTCTAAATTAGGTGCATATGTTCCTCCCCTCTCTATTTTTTTATATTTTCCATTTTTAGTTTTAGTTTTTAAACCTTCAGTAAAACTTATGGGAATTATATGGTGAAAGAAACATCAGTAAAAGGTGAAGATTTGAGGTGAAATGTTAGGATTATAATCCTCCCTTGTCCAATTTGGTCAATTATGTCTAAATTAGGAGTCTTTTCAATCTATATTTAGTCACTAGCATCATTGGGGTCCACATGACCTAATTGGGCCACATGTACCAACTACTAGAGTGTGGGGAACACTAGTTGAGGATAACTGCCACTGACTGCACTTGCATGCATCAGTTTAGGAGCCTCCTAGACCAATCCCTACAATTTAGGAGCCACTAGGAGTGTCAGAACCAACCTCCTTTAGTTGAGTTCAGTTAGTGATTAGTCAATCCTAGTTAGGAGTCAGTTACATCCAGTTACATTCAGTTAGCGCTAGTCATTGATTGATTGCATGTGGGAAGGCGTAATTCCTCACCTACCACATTTAGATAGGCTAGTTAACTGATTCTAACTAACTGGTGCACTGATTGAGGCAACTGGGGCTAACTAGTTGGGCTCTGATAATGATTTAGACATGTCTAGTTATCCATGCAGTTAGGTAGATTCAATCAATTCAAATTCCTCTCTCATGCGTTCAAATTGACTGGTTATTAATACTAGTGTATTACATTGTAATTAATTATCTAATTACTTTTCATTAATGAAAGCATTCATAGTTGCAAGCCATTTTCGCACTGTTTCATTTTTCAATTTCTGAGTAAAATTGTCGGATCTATCTTGTGAGTTGTGTGTTGGTCCACATATCTATGTGTTCAATTTTATATGGCATCAAATCCTTGGCAGGACAAGGCACTTCTCCCATTACATATTCATACTTGGATCAAAAAAAATAATGAGTGAAATCACTCCTTCCAGCACTACACCATAAGCAAATAATTTACCACATAAATCCTAAGCAAAGGAATTGTTGATCAAGCTTGCTTTATTAACTAATACGGGTGTGAAGAAAATTCCAAAAGTGCAGGATGTCGACCTTACTTTGTCTATTTGATTGTGTGATTTACAGGTTTTTCATTCTCCTTCACTGCATTCCCTACAGCAGCATTCAGTCTCCTTCACTGCATTCTCTACAGCAGCACAATGGCCCCTCCTATGGAGCTTCTCACTCCTTTCAACTACCATCAATGGAAGGAGGACATGGAGATGCAGCTTCACTTCAAAAGACTCTACAAAGTCACAATGGACACAAAGGTAGAGCCAATTCATTATCTTGACAAAGAAAAATACTGGAATAAGCTTAATGAAGAATACAAATGCCTGTTCCTATCAATCTCTAGAGATATTCTCTTGCACATCAATGGATTAAAGACTCATAAGGAGGTTTGGGATAAGCTTGCTCTCTTGTTTGATAAGTAAGATGACCTAAGGATCTATCAGCTAGAGAATGAGATGATTTCTCTTCATCGAGGAAACTTCGAAACTCTGAATCATTTCTTCATGAAATTCAATCACCTAGTGTTCCAATTGAAGCTGTGCAAGGTTGAGAAGGAGGATGATCAAATCATCCTTACCATCCTCTAAAAACTTGGTGCAGACTACTCAATATTTGTATCAACCTTCGATTCAGGGAATCTCACTACACCAAATTGGAAGATGCCAACTCTTAATTCCTTCATTGAATCTCTCACCAATGAGCATGACAAGTTGATCCAAATGGGGATCATCTGATCTTCCAAAGATCAAGCATTGGCTGCTGGAGGACCTAAGGCTACGAATGGTAAGGGGAAGTAAAATAATGAGCCTCATGTGGAGAAAGAGCAGTCATATCATCCCTTGGGTTCAAGGAAAAGCAATAAGAATGGCAAAGAAAAGACCCTTTGTTCTTACTGTGGAAGGGGATTTCATCCAGAAAGCTCTTGTATGAGAAGAACAATTGATGAAATGACTGTTCTTCTAGAGAAACATAAAATCATTATACCTATTAGTGTAAGGAAAGTTGACCATAGAGAAGAAACTAAAGAACATTATGAGATATGCCATGCACTGAAGGCTAGCTGCTCAACAACACATTCCTTCCTCATTGATTTTGGAGCTTCCAATCATATGGTTGCATCCAGAGAATCATTCTCTACTTTACAGTCTTCTGATGGCCCTAGTATTTATATGGGTAATAACGGTCAAATTCGAGCCAAAGGGAAGGGATCTATCAATATTGAACATGGAAAGCTCAAAGATGTGCTTTATGTGCCCTCCTTAGCTACAAATATGTTATCTGTATACTAGATGACTCACACTAGCCCTCCAAAGCGAGTGATATTTGGTCCTGACTTAGTAGAGATCACAAATATCTCTACTGGGAACATCATAGCGAAGGGTGCTAAAAATCATGCCTCCAAGGCATATGAGTTCTCACACTTCTTGCCATTTTCATAACCAGTGCACTCTCAGTTTCCACTTGAAATGGGAGGTAAAAACATTCCATCTACTTATTTTGCAGTTTCCACTAGTATTGCAGAACTACTTGTATCAGTTTATGAGATTGAGATTCAGGGTGATTCAGATCTAGATCCAGTCCCTACTCCCAAGCGGGAAGCTACGAAGATGACTGGAAATCCATCTGACACACAGAAGACAAAGAACCTTGTGCTATGTCATGCAATCTCTCCTCCTTCATAGGGATGCAACAAACTCCCTCTGATATGCTGCATGGCAAGGTTTGAGAAGCTACACTGCTCTTAGAAGAATAGAGTGAATTAGAAACCTGTTCATCCAAAAAGAGGCAAATGTTACATTCCTCCTTCCTTCCATCATCATTTTGGGAGAAGATGGAGAAGTTTACATGCCAGGCCCTAGGATACATGTGCACAGAACATCATGCCTGCCACTTCGCTACACCATAGAGATTAAGGTTGCAACAACATATTTTCAAGTTTTTAAAACTTTAATCCTGATTCTACCTGCTTAGTTAGAGGGGGGGATTTTTTCCCATGTGGTTTTTTCCCCGGTTCCTTGTATTAAGTAGTTACTTTGCTTTAGCTGTAATGGGTGACCTGTCACATGCCCCAATTTGCAAAAAAAACAATTTTATAATATTTGAGGAACATTGTGTTAAATTTTATGCTCAGTTGTAATCGATGACCCAGTGGGGTCAAGAATATTTAATGTAAATTCAGAATATTTTATTTCTAAATAAATAAATGAGGAGACAACAACTTAGGGAAGCTGTTAAAAGAGTGTTCACTGGTCAATTGGTGGAGCAGACTAGGTGGAGAGCAAACTGACAATTGCCAGCATCCTCAAACCACTTCCAACTGTTGCAGGTGGCAACTTCCCTATATTTGTGGTCATGATTCCCCAAGAAAATGGAATCAGAGCAGATGGCCCATTTAATGAAAACTGACCCAGAAGACCTAGGCATCTCTATAAAATTTCTCATTGAAGAGAGCTAAGGCTGCTCATTCTAGAGAAGTGATCATTCAGGGTGAATGAATTTACTCAAGAGAAATTCAATGGAGGGGAGTCTGGAATGTGTTTAAGGGGATAACTGCAGAAGTTGATCTAGTTACAGCTTTTAAGCTGAAGATCATACTGCTGAGAGTAGATTTTTATTACTAAGGTAATTGGACCAGTTAGGTGACAAAGGTTTTACAGTTGCATTCTCCACCCAGTTCTCAACCAAGAAGACCAGGAACAGGCTTGGGGATCTTGAGGAACGTTGTTTGAGTGCTCTCCAGGAGTTTCGTAGGGAGGAACAACCTCCTTAAGCTGTTGTCGTCTTGTCCTCAACTGGTTCTATTTTATTTTTACTATATTCAGTTAAATAATTCTTAGTTTATCTATTGCAAACATGTTTGTGTTTAGGGTTTATGAAAGAAAAGTAAACTGTGTAATGTTAAGTTCAGTGAAATTATAGATTATAGTAGAAATGTAAATGATTATGTAAATAATTGAAATAGATAGAAATTAAAATTCCCAAGCTGTGTTTTTCCACACCTGGATTCAAGTCATACTCTAGCATAGTTGGATTGTTTTAGCTAAATGAAATGAATCTTTTATTGGAATGTAAATAGTAGATACGATTTCTTTATTGATTGTAAATAGTAAATAGATTTTACTTCAATGCTTATGAATTTTATTGAGTAGCAGAGTTATGTATTGTCTGCACTTATCTTTACTTCAGCCAACTAAATGGAAACACAGGTATAAAGAGAATAGTAAATATTACTATTATTACAGTATTAGTATCTAGATAGAATATAAAGATATTATAGTTAATAGTAGTAAAGTAAACAACTAATATTTGAGAAAACATGTAAAAAGAAAATAATAAAACAGTTGTTAAATATTCACTTTACAGACCAGAGTATGTCTTATCTAGGAGCTAAGGATTCTTTTACAATCCTTTATTTTAAAAAAAATTACTGAGAGTTAATATTACTCTAGTTTTCAAGTATGCACTAAAAATCTAAATTTTTTTCTTAACTAAAAACTATAAGCAAAACTGTTTAGAATCTTTTCATTTCATACAGATTTAGCATTGTATTTATAACTGTAAGTCAAATAATCTTTCATTATTCTATTTCTAAAAAACAAAGTCAAGAATACTATAAGCAGAAACAAGAATTTCTTAAACTGTAGGATTTACAGTATTTATTTTAACCCTTAAAAACCGAGTTCTAGAAATTAATAATATCTCGTAAAAAGAGATTAAAAATAATTATAAATACAGAGAATTAATAAATATGATATATATGCAAATCCTGAACAATGTAAACATTAATATTTAACCATTTGCATTATAAATCCTTAATCAAGGTAGGCTTATAGCCTGTAGAAATGATGGGTCAAAACCCCAGCCTGCTAAATAAACCAAATATATATAAATATTTTATATTAACAATAAGTTAAATACACTACTGATAGGTTAAACAAAACCTAGTTCACAGTCTTCAATTTCTTGAAGCTCAAGTGTAAAAGGAAAACTGAAGCAATGAGACAGAGGTCTTTTAAAAACTCTAAGCATAAAGGAGGTTCTTAGAATCTTAAATAACAGTATTACATCATTAAGCCATCAGGCTGAAACTGTTTTCACCAAAACAACCTATACATCACAGCCTAAAAAGCTTGTGCTACCCAGCGTAGTATCGCAAGGGTTTCAAATTAAAAATAGGGTTAATAAACAACAAACTAAACATCTTAACCAAAGGAGAATCTGAAACTATACTTCCAACCACAGGAACCTTCGTCCAATTCGCAAGCAGGGAGAACCCATGACGAGACTGGGGCTTACCAGTTGGAATCCCATAAAGATAACTGAAGGACGAGCTTGCATTCCATTCAAGTCAGGAGCTGTCAATAGGAGTTTGCAAGAACATAATCCATTCATTATTTAAAACTTTGAGTAATAATTTATAAAAACCCTAACTTAATAAATAAGTTAACAAAAAGAAATTCGAGTAGAGATTAAGATTTTTATTTGTGAGCTAGAAGAAAATCGGAGCCGAGAAGATATGGCCATCCAACTTGATTGTACAAAACCAAGAAGCAATCAAACCCATAAGACAACTCTGCGACAGAGGTAGCAAGAGACAGTCTCAATCTCCATGATGCCAAAGCAAAGAACGGACAGACACAAGGGTAAAACTAGTTACATGTTTCGGGCCACATGAAGGAGTTTAAAACCATGCACACTGGTTTTTCTCAACTCACTGCAGAAACTGAAAACACCAACTATGAAACCATAAACCACATTGCATAGTATTGCAGGATTAGTGCCAAAGGTTAAAGAATAGAAGACCTCTCATGGCCGCAAGGAATAGCATAGTGCAGCCTGCAGGAACACAAACCCTCAAAGCAAAATGCAAGAGAGTAGGGTTTCACTGTGTTATAAGTCAACCAATGCATGGAGGAGGATGGTCAATGTGCCCTTCCAAATTTTTAACCATGCGTGGGTCGATTCCTGATGTCAACACTGCACATCCGATGATCAATTATATCATTTCCAATAATACACACAATGCAATCGACTATATTATAAAGACTTATATCATAGCCAATAATGAAATCTATGCCATTGATCTTTTAACTAGTTCTTATGATTTCATATTCTCAACCATACTATGGTTAAAATCATGTTTTGGAAACTAGTAATGTTTTTATATAAGAACAAAACTTATAAGTATATGATGCAAATAGTTTTGACTACACCATAATAGTTACTCGGTAGTGAAACTACCTTAGGATACAAGTAGTAATTTTTATTGTAATATTATAAAACAATGTAGTATTGTAATATTGCAATAACACTTGTATCATGGTCATAACCTAGAGATAAAGATTACAGCTTGTAAACTAGCTGTGCAAAAGATAATCATATTTGCAAACAAATCAAACAAGCTGGTATTGTTTCACGACTAGTAAAGGAGAATTAGAGTAGAGTAATGTTGTTATTTACAATGTAATTATCAATTGAAGAGATCTAAACTTCTCCACTTAAAGACTTGATGCTGAAAAATGAAGGAGTCTTCAAGAAGACTGAAGTTGAACCTTATTGAAAAAGTTTCTCTTAAGTAACTAATTTTTGCATTGTAAACCTAACCTTTGAAAAACATAGGATTATCTTCATACATAAATAGTAGTGCACTTGAGTTTTAAACATGACAATAGCAGTAAGATCATGATACAGTAGAAGTAATTATATGCCAAGATCATGAGCTCTATGCTCACTGTAAGAATCTATAATTGACTAGGTACTATAATCTTTACGACAGAAAGAAACCTTGGAAGAACTTATTATTGTAAATGGCATTAATGATGTTAAGCATAAAAGTCATTATGGCTTAAATATAAATGCTGTCATAGATCGAAAACAATGAAGGAATTTACTTTACCTCATTGGATTCTTGCATCTTAATAAACAATTTATATACTAGCATTTATCATGCTAAAGAAGCACTTCTCGACATAATTCAAAATAAAATTCTACTTGATCAAACGCTTACATGCTGAACCTGTAAGAACCAGCAGTCCATTGAGTTAGCAAAATGCTAAGTAAGCCCCGATTTCAAACATGGTTTCTCACCTACTTGACAAAAGTAAATAATCAGTACAACTAATGGCATTTAAATGCAAGTCATTTTTATATAACTTATAAAAATTAAAGTTGCATTAGTTTTTCTGTATTTTAAACTAATCCTTAAATTTTGTTAAACTGTTTCATTTTCCGCTAACCGCTAGCAGTTACTAAACTACGATTTAAGACATTTTATGTCAGATTAAAAAAATTTAAATTTTTATGAAAATTTGGGATATGACATGTGGTATCAGAGCCCAAGGTTCAAACACTAGGCCTTGATGAAGCTCAACTTGCTTATATGGAACAGTAAATTTAAATCATTTTGCTGATGTTGTTTTCTTTGAATGTTATAAACAGAGAAAATTTGTTTATGAGTTTAACGACAGGTATGGAAAGATTGGAGGAATATGCGGAAGAGGAATCTCCTTATACTGAGCAAGATAATCTACAAAGAGAACCTATACAAGAAGACATAACCACTAATTCTTCAGAACTATTACAAAAAAAGACTATCAGCAATATCCACACAATACAGGAGGAGATGGTTGTTGGTGATTTAGCGAGGACTATGCCCACGATCAATGCAGCTTTGGAGAATCGGCAAGCAGAATATCAAACTTCCAATGTAGGCTTATAGCCTATAGAAACAATGGGCCTAACATATATTTTGTTTATTTAGCAGGATGGGGTTTTGACCCATCGTTTCTACAAGCTATAAGCCTACCATACCTTCGGTTTTTCATCCACAAGGTATGGCACATACCTAAGCAGACTTAAAAACTTACCGTTCAATTCTTGATAGTATGTATTGGTAAGATAAATCAAACACCCCAGTGAGGACTATGCCCACGATCAATGTAGCTTTGGAGAATCGGTAAGCAGACTATCAAACTTCCATGGTGGAAGTAGAAGGTAAGATAAATCAAACACCCATATCTATTTTAATTGATCCAGGAGCTAGTTTAAGCTATATTTCTCCTAACTTGGTAGAAAAGTGTAAACTTCCAGTTGAAAAGTTTGCAAGTTCTTGGTTAGTTCAGTTAGCTACTGGTGCAAAGAGAAAGGTAATTAGCTTTGTAAAGAACTGTGTAGTAACTATGGATCAATTTGAAAATTTTGTTAAGCTCAATGTACTACCTTTAGGTCCATACGTCATATTAATTTGTATGGATTGGTTAGAGTAGCATAGGGTGGTCTTGAATTGCTATGATAAAACCTTTACTTGTATAAATAATGATGGAAAACTAATAAGCATAAAGGGAATCCCTAGGAAAACAACCGTAAGGTAGATTTCTACTTTGCAGCTTAAGAGAGCTGTTAGGAAAGGTTGTAAGGCTTATGTAGTAACAGTAACAAATGAAGAAAATGTAAATAACATAGATAAATTAAAATTGGAGGATATACCAGTTCTAAAGGAATATGCAGATGTATTTCCAAAAGAAATTATGGGACTGTCTCTGAAGAGCGAATTAGATTTTACCATTGAGCTGGTACCTGGTGCAGTGCCCATATCAAAGGCCCCTTATTGGATGAATATACTCGAATTAAATGAACTTAAGTCACAGTTAAAAGAACTTATTACAAGATTTATATTCGACCCAGTGTGTCTCCTTGGGGGGCACCTATCATCTTTGTTAAGAAAAAGGATTGAACTCTACGACTATGCATAGATTATGTCAATTAAATAAGATGACTATCAAGAACGAATACCCGTTACCTTGCATAGATGATCTGTTTGATCAACTACGTCGAACCACGGTATTTTCGAAAATTGACTTACGGTCCGGATATCACCAAGTCAGAATTAAAGATGAAGACATCTTTAAAACAGCTTTTAGGACTTGGTATGGACATTACAAGTTTGTCATCATGCCATTTGGGCTTACTGACGCTCCAGCTGTTTTATGTGTCTAATGAATAATGTAATGCATAAATATCTGGATAAATTTGTGGTCGTGCTTATCAGTGACATATTAATTTATTCAAAATATGAAGAAGAACATAAAGAACATTTAAAAATTGTCTTGCAAGAGTTGCGAGAACATCAACTCTTTGCAAAGTTTAGTAAATGTGACTTCTTTAAAGATAAAATCCAGTACTTAGGTCATGTGGTGACTAAAGAAGGAGTTTCGGTGGATCCCAAAAAGATAAAGGCAATCGAAGATTGGCCAGTTCCTAAAGACATAACGAATGTCTGATCATTCATGGGGATTACCGGTTATTACCGAAGCTTCATCGAAGGGTTTTCGAGAATCGCAAATCCGATAACCTCTTTGCAGAAAAAGGGAAAGAAATTTGATTGGAATCAAAAGTGCAAGGATAGTTTTAGAAAGTTAAAAAACTTATTAACTAGTGCACCAATTTTAAGAATAACTGATCCAAATAAATATTTTATAGTATGTACCGACGCCTACAATGAAGGTTTAGGTGGAGTATTGACTCAGGAATGACATGTCATTGCTTACGAGTCTAGGAAATTGATGTTCATGAAAATAATTATGCAACCTATGACTTGGAATTAGTTGCATTCATACATGCTTTAAAAATGTGGCGTCATCATCTAATCGAAAGAATTTTTGTCTTAATGACGGATTATAAGGGATTAAAATATATGTTAGATCAACCTAACCTAAATGCTAGACAAGCTAGGTGGCTAGATTTTCTAAGTGAATATGATTTCGAAATTCAACACATTAAAGGGAAACAAAATAAAGTTGTTGATGCATTAAATAGAAATGCAAAGATGAATTTTACAGCAACTATCAGCACTTATACAACAGATTTGGAAGAACAGCTTAAAGCAGGAACAGAACAAGATGAAAATTACCTAAAGTTACAAGCAAAAGCAAAAGAAAATCCAATAGAAATTCTAAGTACAAGGTACAGCTTGAATGAAAAAGGATTTTTACTGTATAAAGATAGAATATATGTACCTAATGTACCTAATGTACCTAAGATTACATTATTAATTTTAGATGAAATCCATAAAACTCCTTACTTGGGCCATCTGGGTTATCAGAAAACTACAACCATGTTAAGAAAAGAGTATTTTTGGCCAAACATGAAGACTAAACTAGTAGAATATATTGCTAGATGTTTTGAATGTCAGCAAGTAAAAACTGAACATCAGCATCCAGCTGGATTACTTCAGCCTTTGCCCATTCCTAGCTGGAAATGGGAGATATTTATTCTTGATTTTATTACTGGACTGCCTAAAAATCAGAACTTAAATGACTCCATAATGGTAGTGGATGACAAATTGAGTAAAGCAGCCCATTTTATACCTGTAAAAACTACTTATAAAGCGGAAAATATAGCTGATATCTTTTTTAAGCAAATTTTTTGACTGAATGGAATACCGAAGGTCATAATTTCAGATCGAGACCCTAAATTTACAGGTAACTTTTGGAGATCTCTGTTTAAAGGATTAAATACCACGTTAAATTTCAGTACCTCCTTCCATCCTCAAACTGATGGACATACTGAAAGAGTAAATCAGGTACTGGGATATTTATTAAGAATGTATGTAAAGGAATAACGAGGTAAATGGGAAGACTATTTACACCTAGTAGAATTTGCTTATAATAATAATTATCAAGCTTTAGCTAGATATAGTCCTTTCAAAATTTTGTATGGAAGGAAATGTAACACTCCCATCTCTTGGAGTAATCCGGTGGACAGGTTAGTATTAGGACCTGGATTATTGAAATAAATGGAAGTAATTGTAAACCAGGTACAAGGTAATCTAAAAATTGCGCAAGATCGACAGAAAAGTCAAGCAGGCCTTAAAAGAACTCCAAAAGAGTTCGAGGTAGGCGAACATGTTTTCATTAAGGTGAGACCCAAAAAGAGTTCTCTGAGGTTGGGTAGTTGTGCCAAACTAGCACCTCGTTATTGTGGTTCTTTTGAAATATTATCTAAGATCAGACATGTATCCTATTAGTTAGCTTTACCACCGAATTTAAGAGTTCACAATGTTTTTCACATTTATGTATTAAAGAAATATGTGCATTATGCTACTCATGTTATTAACTGGAATGATGTACAGGTGGAACCCGAAGGAGATTTTCTGGTGGAACCGGACTGTATCCTCTAGCGGAAGGAGATAACACTTCGGAACTGCACCATTGGTCAAGTGAAGGAATAATGGAAGCACCTTAGTCCAAAGGAAGCCACCTGGGAATTGGAAAGTCATTTGCTGGATGCATATCCAATTCTATTTCAGGGGAACTTTGAGGACGAGGAATAAATAACATCGAGGATGATTTTATACTTTAAGGGGGTGTGTATGTCACATGCCCCAATTTGCAAAAAAAACAATTTTATAATATTTGAGGAACATTGTGTTAAATTTTATGCTAAGTTGTAATTAATGACCTAGTGGGGTCAAGAATATTTAATGTAAATTCAGAATATTTTATTTATAAATAAATAAATGAAGAGACAACAGATTAGGGAGGCTGCTAAAATAGTGTTTACTGGTCAATTGGTGGAGGAGACTAGGTGGAGAGAAAACTGACAAAAGGCAACATCCTCAAACAACTTCCAATTGTTGCAGGTGGCAACTTCCCTATATTTGCAGTCATGATTCCCCAAGAAAGTGGAATCAAAGCAGGTGGCTCATTTAATGAAAACTAACCCAAAAGACCTAGGCATCTCTATAAAATTTCCCATTGAAGAGAGCTGAGGCTGCTCATTCTAGAGAAGTGATCATTCAGGGTGAATGAATTTACTCAAGAGAAATTCAATGGAGGGGAGTCTGGAATGTGTTTGAGGGGATAACTGTTGAAGTTGATCTAGTTGTAGCTTTTAAGCTGAAGATCATACTGCTGAGAGAAGATTTTTATTACTGAGGTAATTGGACCAATCATGTGACAGAGGTTTTACAGTTGCATTCTCCACCCAGTTCTCAGCCAAGAATACTAGGAATAGGCTCGAGGGTCATGAGGAAGCATTGTTTGAGTGCTCTCTAGGATTTTGGTAGGGAGGAACAACCTCCTTAAGCTGTTGTCGTCCTGTCCTCAACAAGTTCTATTTTATTTTTACTATCTTCAGTTAAATAATTCTTAGTTTATCTATTGCAGGCATGTTTTTGTTTAGGGTTTATGAAAGAAAAGTAAACTGTGTAATGTTAAGTTCAGTGAAATTATAGATTATACTAGAAATGGAAATGATTATGTAAATAAGTGAAATAGATAGAAATTAAAATTCCCAAGCTGTGTTTTTCCACACCTGGATTCAGGTTGAACTCTAGCACAGTTGGATTGTCTTAGGTAAATGAAATGATTCTTTTATTCGAATGTAAATAGTAGATATGATTCCTTTATTGATTGTAAATAGTAAGTAGATTTTACTTCAATGTCTATGAATTTCATTGAGTAGCAGCGTTATGTATTGTCTGCACTTATCTTTACTTCAGCCAACTAAATGGAAACACGGGTATAAAGAGAATAGTAAATATTACTATTATTACAGTATTAGTATCCAAATAGAATATAAAGATATTATAGTTAACAGTAGTAAAGTAAACAACTAATATTTGAGAAAACATGTAAATATAAAATAATAAAACAATTGTTAAATATTCACTTTACAGACCAGAGTATGTCTTATCTAGGAGCTAAGGATTCTTTTACAATCCTTTATTTTACAAAAAATTACTGGGAGTTAATATTACTCAAGTTTTCAAGTATGCTGCACTAAAAATCTAAATATTTTTCTTAACTAAAAACTAGAAGCAAAACTGTTTAGAATCTTTTCATTTCATACAGAGTTACCATCGTATTTATAACTGTAAGTCAAATAATCTTTCATTATTCTATTTCTCAAAAACAAAGTCAAGAATACTATAAGCAGAAACAAGAATTTCTTAAACTGTAGGGTTTATAGTATTTCTTTTAACCCTTAAAAGCCGAGTTCTAGAAATTAATAATATCTTGTAAAAAGAGATTAAAAATAATTAAAAATATAGAGAATTAATAAATATGATATATATGCAAATCCTGAAGAATGTAAACATTAATATTTAACCATTTGCATTATAAATCCTTAATCAAGGTAGGCTTATAGCCTGTAGAAACGATGGGTCGAAACCCCAGCCTGCTAAATAAACCAAATATATATAAATATTTCATATTAATAGTAAGTTAAATACCTTACTGACAGGTTAAGCAAAACCTAGTTCACAGTCTTCAATTTCTTGAAGCTCAAATGTAAAAGGAAAATTGAAGCAACGAGACAGAGGTCTTTTAAAAACTCTGAGCATAAAGGAGGTTGTTATAATCTTAAATAACAGTATTACATCATTAAGCCATAAGGATGAAACTATTTTCACCAAAACAACCTATACATCATAGCCTCAAAAGATTCTGCTACCCAGCGTAGTATCGCAAGGGTTTCCAATAAAAAACAGGGTTAATAAACAAAAAACTAAACATCTTAACCAACGGAGAATCCAGAGCTATACTTCCAACCACAGGAACCTTCATCCAATTTGTAAGCAAGGAAAACCAACGATGAGACTGGGGCTTACTAGTTGGAAGCCCACGAAGATAACTGAAGGACGAGCTTGCATTCCATTCAAGTCGGGAGTTGTCAATAGGAGTCTACAAGAACATAATCCAATCATTATTCAAAACTTTGAGTAATAATTTATAAAAACCCTAACTTAATAAATAAGTTCTCAAAAAGCAATTCGAGTAGAGATTAAGATTTTTACCTGTGAGCTAGAAGAAAATCAGAGGCGAGAAGATACGACAATCCAACTCGATTATACAAAACCAAGAAGCAAGCAAAACCATAAGCCAACTTTGTGACAGAGGCAGCAAGAGATAGTCTCAATCTCCACGATGCCAAAGCAAAGAACGGACAGACACAAGGGTAAAACCAGTTACAGGTTTCGGGCCACGTGAAGGAGTTTAAAACCACGCACATTGTGTTTTCTCAACTCATTGCAGAAAATGAAAACACCCACTACGAAACCATAAGCCACATTGCACAGTATTGCAGGCTTAGTGCCAAAGGTTAAAGAAGAGCAGGCCTCTCATGGACGCAAGGAATTTCATGGCGCAGGCTGCAGGAACACAAACCCTCAAAGAAAAATGCAAGAGAGTAGGGTTTCATTGTGTTATAAGTCAACCAATGAATAGAGGAGGATGGTCCACATGCCCTTCCAAATTTTTAACCATGAGTGGGTCGATTACTAATGTCAACACTGCACATCTGATGATAAATTATATCATTGCCAATAATACACACACTGCAATTGACTATATTATAAAGACTTATATCATAGCCAATAATGAAATCTATGCCATCGATATTTTAACTAGTTCTTATGATTGCATATTGTCAACCATACTATGGTTAAAATCATGTTTTGGAAACTAGTAATGTTTTTATATAAGAACAAAACTTATAAGTATATGATGCCAATAGTTTTGACTACACCATAATAGTTACTAGGTAGTGAAACTACCTTAGGATACAAGTAGTAATTTTTATTGTAACATTATAAAACAATGTAGTATTGTAATATTGCAATAACACTTGTATCATGGTGATAACTTAGAGATAAAGATTACCGCTTGTAAACTAGCTGTGCAAAAGATAATCATATTTGCAAACAAATCAAACAACCTAGTATTGTTTCACGACTAGTAAAGGAGAATTAGAGTAGAGAAATGTTGTTATTTGCAATGTAATTATAAACTGAAGAGCTCTAAACTTCTCCACTTAAAGACTTGATGCTGAAAAACGAAGGAGTCTTCAAGAAGACTAAAGTTGAACCTTATCGAAAAAGTTTCTCTTAAGTAACTAATTTTTGCATTGTAAACCTTACCTTTGAAAAACATAGGATTATGTCCATACATAAAGAGTAGTGCACTTGAGTTTTAATCATGACAATAGCAGTAAGATCATGATACAATAGAAGTAATTATATGCCAAGATCATGAGCTCTATGCTCACTGTAAGAATCTATTATTGACTAGGTACTATAATCTTTATGACAGAAATAAACCTTGTAAGAACTCATTCTTGTAAATGGCATTAATGATGTTAAGGATAAAAGTCATTATGGCTTAAATATAAATACTGTCATAGATCCAAAACAACGAAGGAATTTACTTTACCTCGTTGGAGTCTTGCATCTTAATAATCAATTTATATACTAGCATTTATCATGCTAAAGAAGTACTTCTCGACATAATTTAAAATAAACTTCTACTTGATTAAATGCTTGCCTGTTGAACCTATAAGAACCAATAGTCCATTGAGTTAGAAAAATTCTAAGTAAGCCTCGATTTCAAACATGGTTTCTCACCTACTTGACAAAAGTAAATCATCGGTACAGCTAACAGCATTTAAATGCAAGTCATTTTTATATAACTTATAAAAATTAAAGTTGCATTAGTTTTTCTGTATTTTAAACTAATCCTTAAATTTTGTTAAACTGTTTCATTTTCCGCTAACCGCTAGCTGTTACTAAACTGCGATTTAAGACATTTTATGTCACATTAAAAAATTTAAAATTTTTATGAAATTTTGGGATATGACATGTGGTATCAGAGCCCAAGGTTCAAAGACTAGGCCTTGATGAAGCTCAACTTGCTTATATGGAACAGTAAATTTAAATCATTTTGCTGATGTTGTTTTCTTTGAATGTTATAAACATAGAAAATTTGTTTCTAAGTTTAATGACAGGTATGGAAAGATTGGAGGAATATGCGGAAGAGGAATCTCCTTATACTGAACAAGATAATCTACACAGAGAACCTATACAAGAAGACATAACCACTAATTCTTCAGAGCTATTACAAACAGTAAAATAATTGAAATCTGAAATGGAATTTGTTAAAAAATAAAATGAGAGGATTCTAAGAGCTCCAGAGGAGCTGAATCAGATCTTAATAGAAAAATTTCATACTGAGGGAAAGGGTAAAAGAGTTGATTCGAAAGATATAATTTATCAACATAAGTATAAAAAAACTAAACAGATTAAAAATGAAAGTAGCTCATATTCCGAAGTATTTGGTGATCAACATAATTCTCATTATACTAGCGACAGTAGTGAGGATAACCACCATACTAGGAAAAGAAAATATAAACCTTATGAAGAAATCTCTGGGGAGTTTAAGAAGATCAAGCCACCAACATTTAATGGAGAAACTAAAAATGGGGAGGAAGCGGAATCCTGGTTATCCAAGATGAAGAAATACTTCCAGATTTATAACTATTCTAACCAATTAAAGGCTAGGATGGCTATTTACAATCTTATAAGGAAAGCTGATATATGGTGGCAAGACTTAAAGAGAGTGAAAAGTATAAGAGAAAAGAACATAAATTGGAGTACATTCAAGAAATACTCCAGAAATTTTTTTTTATCTAAACAATACTATGAATAAAGTGCTAAAGAATTCTATGAGCTAAAACTAGGTACAATGACTATGAAAGATTTGAACAGTAAGTTTTTAAGTCTGCTTAGGTATGTGCCATACCTTGTGGATGAAAAAATGAAGGTAGAACAATTTCTCAGTTGTTTACCTTATCACATAAAGGATAGGATTGAGTATGACAATCCAAAAACCCTCGAAGAAGCCATGAGGAAAGCGAATTTCTGCTATGAATAGAATCGTAAAAAGGAGAGTATGGCCAACTAGAAGGCCAAAAGGAATAATAGTTATTATCAAAAGAAGAAAGAGTTTGTGCCTAATTGGAATTCTAAAAATAATAACACTGGAAATTTTTCTAATAAGAATTTCCAGGGGAGTAAGAATAATTCACAGAACAATCAAAAGAATAAAGAGTCTGCTAATAATCACAGTAATTATACAAAGAACTTTGAACAAAAAGAACCCGTAAAGTGTTGGGAATGCAATGGTCCACATTATGCTTTAGCCTATCCCAATTGGAAAAATACTGTCAGCAATATCCAAACAATACAAGAGGAGATGACTGTTGGTGATTTAACGAGGACTATGCCCAGGATCAATGTAGCTTTGGAGAATCTGCAAGTAGACTATCAAACTTCCATGGTGGAAGTAGAAGGTAAGATAAACCAAACACCCATATCTATTTTAATTGATCTAGGAAGTATTTTAGGCTATATTTCTCCTAACTTGGTAGAAAAGTGTAAACTTCCAGTTGAAAAGTTTGCAAGTTCTTGGTTAGTTCAGTTAGCTACTGGTGCAAAGAGAAAGGTAATTAGCTTTGTAAAGAACCGTGCAGTAACTATGGCTCAATTTGAAACTTTTGTTAAGCTCAATGTACTACCTTTAGGTCCATACGACATATTAATTGGTATGGATTGGTTAGAGCAGCATAGGGTGGCCTTGAATTGCTATGATAAAACCTTTACTTGTATAAATAATGATGGAAAACTAATAAGCGTAAAGGGAATCCCTGGGAAAACAACCGTAAGGCAGATTTCTGCTCTACAACTTAAGAGAGCTATTAGGAAAGGTTGTAATGGTTATGCAGTAATAGTAACCAATGAAGAAAATCTAAATAACATAGATAAATTAAAATTGGAGGATATACCAGTTCTAAAGGAATATGCAGATGTATTTCTGAAAGAAATTTTGGGACTGCCTCTGAAGAGGGAATTAGATTTTACCATTGAGTTGATACCTAGTGCAATGCCCAAATCAAAGGCCCCTTATCGGATGAATATACTCGAATTAAATGAACTTAAGTCACAGTTAAAAGAACTCATTGACAAGAATTATATTCGACCCAGTGTGTCTCCCTGGGGGGCACCTGTCATCTTTGTTAAGAAAAGGGACGAAACTCTACAAATATGCATAGATTATCGTCAATTAAATAAGATGACTATCAAGAATAGATACCCGTTACCTTGCATAGATGATCTATTTGATCAACTACGTGGAGCCACGGTATTTTCAAAAATTGACTTACGGTCTGGATATCACAAAGTCAGAATTAAAGATGAAGACATATTTAGAACATATTTTAGGACTTGATATGGACATTACAAGTTTGTCGTCATGCCATTCAGGATTACTAATGCTCTAGCTATTTTTATGTGTCTAATGAATAATGTAATGCATAAATATCTGGATAAATTTGTGGTCGTTTTTATCGACGACATATTAATTTATTCGAAATCTAAAGAAGAACATAAAGAACATTTAAAAATTGTCTTGCATGAGTTGCGAGAACATCAACTCTTTGCAAAGTTTAGTAAATACGACTTCTTTAAAGATAAAATCTGGTACTTAGGTCATGTGGTGACTAAAGAAGGAATTTTAGTGGATCCCAAAAAGATAAAGGCAATCGAAGATTAACCAGTTCCTAAAGAAGGAATTAATGTCCGATCATTCATGGGGATTACCGGTTATTACCGAAGGTTCATCGAAGGGTTTTCGAGAATCGCAAATCTGATAACCTCTTTGCTGCAAAAGGGAAAGAAATTTGATTGGAATCAGAAGTGCGAGGATAGTTTTAAAAAGTTAAAAACATTATTAACCAGTGTACCAATTTTAAGAATAGTTGATCCAAATAAAGATTTTATAGTATGTACTAACACCTACAATGACGGTTTAGGTGGAGTATTGACTCAGGAAGGACATGTCATTGCTTACGAGTCTAGGAAATTAAAGATTCATGAAAATAATTATGCAACCTATGACTTGGAATTAGCTGCTGTCATACATGCTTTAAAATGTGGCGTCATCAACTAATCAGAAGAAAATTTATCTTAATGACGGATAATAAGGGATTAAAATATTTGTTAGATCAACCTAACCTGAATGCTATACAAGCTAGGTGGCTATGTTTTCTAAGTGAATATGATTTCGAAATTCAACACATTAAAGGGAAAGAAAATAAAGTTGTTGATGCATTAAGTAGAAATGCAAAGCTGAATTTTACAGCAGCTATCAGCACTTATACAACAGATTTGGAAGAACAACTTAAAGTAGGAATAGAACAAGATGAAAATTACCTAAAGTTACAAGTAAAAGCAAAAGAAAATCCAATAGAAAGTCTAAGTACAGGGTACAGCTTGAATGGAAAAATATTTTTACTATATAAAGACAGAATATATGTACCTAATGTACCTAAGATTAAGTTATTAATTTTAGACGAAATCCATAAAAATCCTTACTCAGGCCATTCGGGTTATCATAAAACTATAACCATGTTAAGAAAAGAGTATTTTTGGCCAAACATGAAGACTGAACTAGCAGAATATATTGCTAGATGTTTTGAATGTCAGCAAGTAAAAACTGAACATCAGCATCCAGCTGGATTACTTCAGCCTTTGCCCATTCCTAGCTGGAAATGGGAGATAATTAGTCTTGATTTTATTACTGGACTGCCTAAAAATCAGAACTTAAATGACTACATAATGGTAGTGGTTGACAAATTGAGTAAAGCAGCCCATTTTATACCTGTAATAACTTCTTACAAAGTGGCAAATATAGCTGATATCTTTTTAAAGCAAATTTTCCGACTGCATGGAATACCGAAGGTCATAATTTCAGACAGAGACCCTAAATTTACAGGTAACTTTTGGAGATCTCTGTTTAAAGGATTAAATACCATGTTAAATTTCAATACCTCCTTCCATCCTCAAACTAATGGACAGATTGAAAGAGTAAATCAAGGACAGAAAGATCTACTAAGAATGTATGTAAAGGAACAATGAGGTAAATGGGAAGAGTATTTACTCCTGGTAGAATTTGCTTAGAATAATAATTATCAAGCTTCAGCTAGATACAGTCCTTTCAAAATTATGTATGGAAGGAAATGTAACACTCCCATCTCTTGGAGTAATCCGGTGGCACGGGGGCGTCACCTAGGGACCAATATGATATCACATCCATTAATATTGGGGGGGTTAAAATTAAAAAATTAAAAGTCAATATATTGGTGGTATATTAGGGGTAAAAAGGTTTTTTTTAACTATTTAAATATCCAATATGCTGGGGGATATTTTATTCCACATTCCTACCCTTGCCCTTCACCAGTGCTCCAAGACTGCGAGCACCCTGCATCTGCTTGCAGTCTGCATGCACCCTGCATATGTTGCATAGGGTTTTCTTGTGGTTTTCTCCATCGTTTTTCTCGGGTTTTCTGGATAACAAGGGCATGTTGGTCCTTGGGTTTTCTGTGGGTTTTCTCCATCGTTTTTTTTGGCTGGATAACGAGGTAATTTTTTCAAATCATAGCAGTGGTAGCAGTGTTGGTCCTTGGGTTTTCACCATCGTGTTTTCTGAAAAACGAGGGAGTTTTTTCACCATTTTTTGGTCGTGGGTTTGTAGTGGGTTTCTTTGGTGCATAGCAGTGTTGGAGGAGGCACGTTGGAGAGCCAATGCATAACATTCTTGGAGGTAAGCTATACTGTGTTTAATCTCTGATGAAAAATGCCTTCTAGTGAATGAAAAGTTGAAGATCCAAGTAAAGAGTCACACGATTGAAAGCTTGTGACTCTTAGAGTTATCAACTGTGCTTTTCTAGTGGTTGGTATTATATTTTTTCTGTGCATGAATTGTATGTGCTTTTCTAGTGGTTGGTATTATATTTTTCCTGTGCATGAACGGTAGAAGCTCTGGATTTCCTTGGTTATACTTCCGATTTATTTGTTAGAAAAAGTGGCTTCAGACTAGTGGGTTTAGAGGCTGGCATTGTTCAATCAGTTGTCTCGAGTTATATTTTGGTAAATTCTGTTGGGTGTGCGGTGACACGATGTAGCCTTCAATGCTAAAAGTGAATTTCATCAAGTAATAGCAATGGAGGCCTTGCACTCGTTTGTTATGGAGCCCTGTTTAGTTTCACTTAATTGCATGTCATAATGGATTGGACTTCGAGAATGTTCTTTTGAAAAATTGAAAGTGTTGGTTGCCCCCTTCAAATGTTCTTAGAAGCAAGTTACCTGTTATAACAATGATCGCAGTATGCACATTGTCCGTGCCTTGTCCTCTGTTTTTAGGATGATAGTCCTAGATTACTTTTTCTCAGAATGGCTTTTTTTGAGAGGCATTCTATGCTTTTGGGAGGGGATGAGTCTTCATGTTCAGTCCTTGACAGTTGTGTACCATCTTCTGTTGGATTTGAGTAGCAAAGGAGCAATCTCTCAAGGTAAAGGTCTAGAGAATGATTGGTTATCTTTTGTTATGGTGTTCTTCTGAAAGAGCTAGGATACACCATGTTCATTTCTTCCAGAGTTGTATAGACAGGAAAACCCTGATTTTTCAATCATTAAAATTGTAGAGTTGTTGCCAGTATCTATTGTTTGTCTGATACTTTTCAACATTTATTGTTTTCTCAGGTAAACTGTATTTCATATGGCAATATTATACTATTAGATAGCCTGGCATACATCCCCTTTATGGAAGATACTTTATATATACCTTCTTCTTGCAAGATAACTTTATATAGAGTGATTTCCGCCACTAGCTACCTGGGACAAAGAAATAATAGGCTCGCATCTTAACCATAGCTATCCCAAATTATATAGAATGAAGGTTGTTCCGCAGGGTATAAGAAGGTAGTGGAATAAAAGGGCTCTTAGTATCAAAGGTAACCTACCCATCTACCCCAGACTAAGGAACCATCGGAGGGTAGCTTGTTGCTATTGAAATAAAAAAGGAAAGGTGGACAACGCTCCTTTCACCAGGCTTTGTACCCACACTAGCACCTACTTTGCACCATTATTGAAAGGCAGTTGTATTTTCTTAATTCAAACTTCCTTTAACCATACTTACTACTTCCTAGCTCCATAGCTTGCATTCTCAATTCTAACACCCTATCTATGGTAAAGGCATCAATTAGTGAAAGAGACACAGATCTATTATATCCCACCCACAACTAGGGATCCATAGCTTAGAAGCATAGGCAAGGAGATTTTCTGAGGCAAAAACACACTACTATTGTTTGCCTGATACTTTTCAACGTTTACTGTTTTCTCACTTGGTTAGCAACTTAATCCATCACATCATTTTTTATTGTTCAGACTTCATTGATTCCAATCAGTTTACGTACAGACATCAGATTTAACACTAGGTAAACTGTACCTTGAGACGGAATGGGGCTTCATAACATCCACCATAGTTTTCCATTCACAAGATAGGGTCCACCTTCTATGTAAAGCTCTCGAGTTCCAACACAGAAACATGCCACAAGAAATATCAGGCGGCAAAGCGTGTTTATAGATTCACCATTGTTATGATCTGAACACATCTATAATGCAATCATAGTTGGCATGCTTCATGTTAATCTCTAATTAACATATTGAAGTCTCGTAGAGTTACTGTTGATGTCTAATGTTTGTCTGATACCTGGGAAATGTACAATGTTTTCTCATATGGTTAGCAACTTAGAGTCTATGACATCATTTTTAATGTACTTACTCCATTCATTCAGATTAGTTTACACAAACATCAGTTCCAACCATGGGCACACTGCACCTTGAAACAGAATAGGGTTTTTATAAACACCTACCATTGTTTTCCATTCATAAGAATATGTCCACCTTCTATCTAAAGCTCCTTGGTCTTCATACAGAACCATGCCTCAAGAAATATCATGTGGTAGAGCTTGGTTTAGAGATTCATAATTTTTCTAACCTGTATCATGTATGCACACTTATAAATTTAAAATGCAAGCACAGTTGGCATTCTTGATGTCTATCTCCACTTAAGATAAGCTTCCATGCTAAGTTGCCAAGGTATGGATACTAAGGAATGTGTGTAGGTTTGTGTATGACACTTTCGAAATAGGAGATGAGGTTATGTCAAGGGTACATATATCAAATTTTATATATGCAATAATATATGGAAAAAATGAGTACTGAAATTTATGTAAATCAACAATGATTCAAATTCATTTTTAAATTCAATGATTCCAATGTCCATCCTTGATCAATTGACATTCATAGTTGAACATTGAACATTAACATTCCTTCCCTTTCCAGATAGGGTGTGGAAATGACAAGCAGAAGAATCTGGAACTTGAAACTTGATGGAACTGAAATATGGGACTCAGGCAGAGAAGAATGCTTCACGATGAACTGTTGGCCTGGACACAAATTCCTATAATTAAAACAACGAAGAATGCCCTACTTCCTCTCTTATTCTTAGTTGGTCTCTTCCGAGCTCACATAACCAAACTGGAAATGCAAAAGTGAGCATGAAACAAGGGTTTAAGGGGTCAGGGCTTGATGGTTATAGGGTTTCCTGCTGGGCCCACCCTAAACACAACCTTATTGGGGCTTTTTAATGACTAAATGATTTTTCACGCTAAAAGGAGTGTTGATGTAAGGGCATGTCTCTGAATTATGTCAAGGGTATGGTAGAGTAAGTGAAGGTGTTGAGGGGTACGTTCGCGGTATGTATGTATGTATATGGTTATTGGTATGAAGAATCCTACCCCTGGTACACATACCCATGCTACTTAGCTTCCATGGTGGTGTATTATAACAGGTTGCAAAGTTTTTTATGGGTAGCAATGCATTATGAACCATGATTATAGATCAGAAAACAGATTTATTATGTAGCAAATACTTTGTTGGTATGCTTTTTTTTTTTTCTAGGGAATACCTTGCAGGATCCCCTCTTCCCTTGAACATCCAACCCAATAGCGACTAGTTTTTTTATTTTGTTTCCAGGGAATACCTTGCAGGATCCCCCTCTTCCCTTGAATATCCAACCCAATAGTGACTAGTAACCCTGAGGGGCTCAACTGGATTTGAACTAGTAACCCTACCCGTCAACAACTTGCTTTTGACAAACCATTCAACTACTTGAGCTATGTATGTTATGTTAATGGACATCGAAGGATATGCGATGTGTGTGGCCTATGAAGATGGTTTCCTGATGTGAGAGTAATCAGAAAATTTGTATCTTCCCTTGGCAACTTAGTTAGAAATACTAGTTACTATACTATGCCTATCTGCAAATGGAAGGAAAAAAGCATATGCAAATTGTTTTAGTAATTAGTATAAGGTATTATCTAATTACTAGTAGTAACTGGGGAATTTACCCTCTTTTCATTGAAGTTTCATATCTATCATCTATAGTTATCATATTTCATATATCATGACCTATATATTGTTATAAACATGAATGAAATGCTGACCTCTAACATCAGAAAATACTTTTCACGTTTCTTGAATTCTTTGTCAAATTGGTTTTGAGCCTTGACATGCTTCTCTAGTGATATTTGGTAAAGGAGGATGCAACTTCAAGCATGATTCTGACAATTTTATTTTGAACTCATCAGAATGTGGGAATTGAAGAATCAAATCCATAGTTCCCACTGCTCTATGCCAGAAATGTGGAGAGTACTCATTCAAAATCAGTGAAAAAATCTAATAAAACCAACAAAGAGTTAAGTGAAGCTCAGGCTTCTGAAATCTCAGGAGAGAGTAAGGCAGACAGACAGTGGGAGACATTGAAAGATGGAAGTAGTCAGCCAACCAAAAGATCTTCCAAGAGAAATCAGGGAAGTAAGGATCAGTCCAATAATCATGTTCATCACACAGAAGGAAAATCGTGGGTGAAGAAAATATGGATGGTACTGAGACACAAGATGAAGAAAATATTTTTAACTCTCATGCTAAGGTTGTGAAAAGGGATTTGCTTAAAGGTCTTGGTTCCCTTATTGAATATGAGAATACAATTACAATCTCTATTCCTTATCTGGAATTTACATTAGTAAGGAGCATTTAGGAGCAATGAGGAGCATGCAAATGAGTTGAGGTGCATAGCTTCTAGTCAATATAAGTAAGAGTTTATTGTGACATCTAAGCAATATAACTAAGACTTGACTAGTAATCTTTTTTTTTTGTATAAACAGCTTTGGCAAATTGCATGTGCCAAAGTTGCAGAGACTGACTACTGACTGCATGAATTTATTTTGGGATTATATATTGAGATTTATGTTTTTGTCATTTATATTTAAAGTTTACTTCCATGGTCTCAGGTAAATACTTGCAGTAATGTTTATTTACTTCTCTATGGTAACAGGCTTATCGTTTGAGTTATGCCTAAGTAAATCCCCATGCCTGCCTTGTTTTCACTCTAACAATATGCATTTAATCCATTCATCTCTCTATCCATGTCTATGCCTTTGTTGTTTATATTAAAAAATTGGTCCCAATTGGTCATATAAATTACTTTTGGCTTGGCTGGATCCAAATATACATATAAATAGAGGGTAACTGACATATCTTGCCTACCATTATGCCAGGCTATAGTGAAGGCATTCTGACAGGCTACACCAGCTTGGATTGAATATGGAATGCCAGAACAACAATGTGATCAAAACAAAACTTAAATCTAACTACCTTTTAAATAGAACAGACTTAGAATTATGATAAGCTCTGTTTTTAACTATTGCCATCTTCTAGTGGAGAAATGATTTCATTGACATGCGTTGGAAAATAGGAATGTAACCAATTTTTTTACATGACAAGAAACCTCCCATAACCAACGATTATGTGGTAGTATTTTTTGTATTATTGTTGATTCGTTTGTATAAATTTCATACTCATTTTATACTCATTTTAATTTATCTTATCTTCAGGTGCGGTGAATGGTTCGGATGCCGAACGGTTGGGATAACTCTATGTGAAGTTATCGATTGTCAAATATTTCTCTATGCGTCCTTGAAGCATGGTTCTTGAGGGTTGCTGAACTGTTCGCTAGTTCAACAATTATGTTTAATATTACTTTCAAATAGATGAAACCAGTTTTTGTTTGTCAAATTTTGGTGCCCATGCCCATGTTAGAGCTGTCATATACTTTCTTTTGCTACTTCAATACTTAAATGGAATATTACTTAATGTTGTTTCTTGAAATGTGTTTTCTAAATGTTTTCTTAAATGGCATATAATGTTCTTTAATTTCGTCATGTTTGTGTGGAGTGCATATTAACTCATTAGGAAATTGTGATTGTTGTTGATTCGAAACATGGCTATGGTGTGGAAATATCTTGTTATAAAACTCATTGTTGTGCACATGTTGTGGTATGGAGTGGGCATGATTGGTTCTACTTTCTATAACCAATGAATCTTATACAATGATGACAAAAATATATAAAACAATGTACCCTGAGATAGAGAACATATTATTGGTCTTGTTGGTCCTATAAAGGAGTTGCATGTCCACCTTATATGGTTCACCTTGACCTTTTGGGTTTGTTGTTTGTTTTGTTGTGGCCACCTGGGTTGACTCATGATCACCTCATGATCCTTTATCTTACTTTGTCCATAGGTGATGTTTATTAATGTTTTGATACCTTACCTTAAGGAGCATGACTGAACTCTCTCCCTCTGCATGATCTTTGCATGATCTTTGGTGATGCTCCATGTGATATCTTGCTGCAGCATCCCCGTGACTGGGATTTCCTTGTTACACCTTCCACGTGGTCACTTTGCACCAGCGTGACCGTAAATATGTTGGATTTTGGGTCCTCCCCCAGCCTGACCGTGGCTTATTTCTTAGGTGTACTGTGGGTTCTTCCACAGTGTAACCGTGAGTCTGTTTCTTGGTGGAATGTGGCTCCTTCACCAGCGTGACCATGATTTGTTTCTTTGCACTTTCTTAGTGGACTTTGGGTCCTTAAACAAGGCTGAAAAACTTGTTCCTTGGTGATACCTTTAGAGGTCCTTCTCCAGCATGACTATGATCTATTTTATTGGGTGGAATTTGGGTCATTCACCAACGTGAAAGTGATCTGTTTCTTGGTGGACTGTGGGTGCTTCACCAGCATGACTGTGCTCTATTTTCTCGAGTGAAGTGTGGGTCCTTCCCCAATGTGACTGTGATCTATTTTCTTGGTGGACTATGTGTCCTTCTCCACCATGACCATGATCTATTTTCTCGGGTGGACTATGGGTCCTTCCCTAGTGTGACCATGAGGTGACCATGAGCATGTTTTTTTGTGTGGACTATGGGTTCTTCCCCAGTGTGACATTGAGTTTCACTTTCTGGGTGGATTGTGTTTTTTCAAGCATGACTATGCAAAGTATGCTTGTGTGTCTTTGCAGTATGTGACTGCATCCTTACCCAGCATGATTGTGTTGACAGTTGACTGTACTGGGTATGAATGTGCTTGTTGACTAAGAAGTATGGGTCAGTATGTTGTCCATATGCTTATGCTTTAACCCTCTCTGGATCTCTCTCAAGGTACATAAATTGTTTGTCTATATTAACTTGTCCCTTCGATGACAAGATCAAATCTGAAAAATCTGAGTATATGCTTGATTCAAATATTGGTTATGATTATTTACTATTGATATCTATTGTACATTACCTTATCATGTTGTTACTGTACATGGCATTTGATGATTCTCGAGGACCAACTTTAACGCAGTGAATAATGGAGCGTTAAGTTGAAAGAGATGAAAATTATGTTTGTTTGGTTTTATTGAAACACTACTGAAAAGTAATGGTTTTCTTGAAAAGTATAGGAAGCTTACTTTATAATTCTCTTTTCCTTTTACTTTATAATTTTCTTGAAAAGTACTTGCAGGTATCAAAGAGAACAATGAGGTTCTTTTACGGTGGATATGACCCATGTATTAAAGTATACGCAAATGAATATTTAAACGGGGTTGATGTTCAAGAAGCTTTTCATGCAAATGTTACAAGGATTCCTTTCAAATGGGAAATCTGCAAGTGGGTATCTGTATTCTAATCTCTAATAAGGTCATGTTATTTGTGATTCTAGATCATTTTAACTCTAGATATATTGGGATACAAAATTTTTGAGGGGCAAATCTCTTCACTCTTTATACTGTCTGGGTAGCAGACCTTGGTCATGTGATGTGGTCAGTGAAGGGCAGATCATTTTCCAAATCCTCTGAATTTCTCAAATCCTCTTATTGTGAGGGACTTTGACCCAAATTCCTGTACATGGGCATATGGCATGAATATATTTGATTTGCAAGAATTGAAAAAGCAGGACATGACAAGGATCTATCATAAATGGAAAAACCTAGTAAGTATACATTGACATTTTGCTTTTGGTTTCCTGGTGCTTTATTTGTGGTTTCTGCAATGAAGTGACATTAGCATTTGGTTTTGTCTAAAAATGACTATTGTGTGATGCTTTTTATCTTAGAACAAGGATAGACAACCGTGGAAACTGGGCAGCCTGCCACTTGGACTGATCACCTTTTACAACCTTAATTATGCACTAGATAATTCTTGGCATGGTCTAGGCCTTGGTTATAATCCTAGTGTTACTCGGACAGATATTGCAAAGGCAGCACTGAGTAGCATATTTTGGTAGTTAGAGTGAGTCTTGTCCACACTATGCGATTAGCAAAACTTTGCGTTCCTATAATTATGTCTCTTTGATTTTAGTAGTACCAAATCGTGTTTCCTGTAGTCATTTCATTCTCTTCCAGTAATGAATCAATATTCTAATGTTGAAATTATTTAGACAATCATTGCTTCTTGACAATAATACCTAAATATTCTAGTTATTGAACTCCTTATTTCCATATAGAATACAGTTGATTGCTAGGTCTGATCTTGTCACAGTTGATTGTAAAAGCCAAATTTTTATAGTGGTCATATTATCTTCATTAGCACTGCTAATCTTGTACACTTCCTTCTCAACATCCACATCTTTGTCATCAAATGATTCTTCTACCACATCATCGGTTTACTTCTAAAAACTGTAATGCTACTTTGATTGATATTATTGACATAGATCTCTCTTGTTGACATCAATGACAACTCACCTACAACACTATATTCATATTTTAATCCTCTAATCATAATTTTTCTTTGAGTTTCTTTGTCCAAATTATTATGTCTAGATCTTTGCAAATTAAACTGAAATATTTCTACACAATCTTCTAGATATTCATTTTTTCGTTGTTACATCATGAATTATCCTCCCAAAGGTATTTAGAGTTTCAATAGTCTTGGTACTTTTGGTGGAAATCTTGTTTAATTTCTTTCCATGTATAAATGGTTTGACCTCCAAGTCCCATGAGCCATGTCAGTGTTGTTTCTTGCATTCTTGAATGTGGCAAGAAGCAAATTCAACTTCTGTGCATCAGAAAAAAAATCATAACTACGACATAAGACATCAAATTCAAACAAAAATGTGTCAAGGTCCTAGGAAGCCAAACCATGGAGAGTGGACATAGATTGAAAGAGGTATGTTCTTCATTGGTTCTTCACCTCTGATATTTCTAATGGAGAACTCAAATTTTAAATTGGATAAACTTCTCTGAGCTGGACTGCCCATGATCTTTCTTAAGGCCTCTGCTATTTTTCTTTGTTGGGGTTGCACAAGATTTATTCACCATGTTCCCTTTGACTTGTATTCATATTGCTCAGCCTCATCCTTTTGTGCATCATAAGCCTTGATAGGAGGTATGCTGATTGAATTGACTTTCCTTGAAGCTAAATTTGAAACATAATGCTTCTTTGGAGAAGGTGGCACTGGTGCAGTCACGCTCTGTAGCTTTTGTTCTTCCATTTTTGGATCAGCCAATGATTCAGTAGATTTTGTTACTTTGTTGCATTCACCAGGTGTTACTTTGTTGCTGAAGATGGCTGAAGCCTTGGCTATGTTTTTTTGGTATTTCTAGGAGTTTTCTAGGTTGGCTTATAATATAAATGTTCTAATTAATCCAGGCTTCACAATTTCACCACTATTATGAGATTTGTATGGCAGGTTTACTTCATCACCTCTCATAATAGATCCATTGATACTTGTTGTAAAACTCTACTAATTCTGCTTGAACAAGTAGTTCATTCTTGGAACAAAAAATTAAATAGATCAAGTAAAGAAAGGAAATATAATTTAACTATGAAAAAGGAAATACGAATATGGATCTCAAAGTGTTTCCTATAGTTTTATACGTGGAAACTATATACTGAAATCTGGGGAAAATGTTTATGCCCACAACCCTGAAATAGATAGCCCCAATGACAAGTAACCCAAGCACAGACTGTAATGATGATGAGAAAGTACAGAAATAGGAAAACACAGTCTCGACTTTGAACTAATCCTCTAGAAAGCTTCATCAACCCAGAGATACCCACACATGTGGTCATGAATTTTACTTCAGAGCCTTATGTGACAATGCTTATCTGGCACTGCTATGGTTAGGATTCACAAGGCCAGTGATAATTTATAAGATATGTGTTGGGCGTTCTAGGAATATAGGGTTCAGAAGCTCTTCCCCCACTTTGAAGAACGGTTTTCCTATATGCTAGATGCTGAAATCTGTTTTCAATATTCTTAGCATGTTATATAATAAGAACAATTACTATACTTGCCAAGAAAAATATTGATAACATCCTTGATCTTCATCCAAGATGGATATAAGCTTTAGCTCCATAATATTATAAGTTCATAAGATGTTTTGTGGCATCTATCTACCATGTGGTGTGTTCTACTAGCAATTAGTTGTATCAAAATGTTCATCAATTTACCCATGTCTATTTATATCACAGTATCACATTGTATGCCCATTATAGACATGATGGGTTAATCCCTCATGTACTTAGTTGCTTAGTTGCTTGGGCTAGCATCTACAAAGAAGCATGCACATTTCTTGAGAGAGTTGAAAGGCACATCAGTATACCTGCATAGTATAATTACTAGTTCAACAGTCCTTAAAAGTAACCGTGGTCATTATTGGCAAAGCTTTGAATGTTTGTTAAAAACTCTCACTCATTCATCTTTTTGACTCCAAAGGATGGCTTGTGTCATTCTTTGTACCCTACAATTGAAGTATTTTGAATTAAAACTAGCTGTCTCATATGTATTTTATAAGGATCAATGTTTTAGATTGGTCCCTCTCTTATATCTATTCTAGGTCCTTGCCTCTTAGGTTGTGTTGGGATTTTGCTAAGATTGCAGTCATATCATAGAGATATATAATTTTATCTACAGTACATTAACCAGTTTGAACATTGCATGTATATAATCATGTTCTAACTCATTGCAATTCTTGCAAACTGTATGGATGCTTTAGATCTACTGAACTAATTTCCTAAAGTTTATCTTAAGAACAAAGTCATCTGCTGATGTGGTGATGTTCATGTGACTTTGCTGATATGTCAATGCTTTCAACCGGAATATAAAATGGGCATTAACTTATAACAATTGCATCATTTGGGCTATGAAGCCTTTATTTCCTCATGTGTTCAGCCATGCTATGGCCTAGCCTTTTTCTAATAGCTTTATGGAAAAAATCTAGAAAGTGTAATTGCAGAGCATCTTACTTTATAAATATCTTATATATGTTAGCTAGATTTAATTGGATAATGCATCTGATTAGGTCTTGGAAAATCATTGTTCTCTATGTAGGTTCATAATGATGAAGAAGTCAGAGCCCTATTTAAGCAAGTATAGGGAGAGGTCCCAGGTTCACTGATATTTATCATTAAGGTTGCATCTCAGGTACTAAAATAATTCAAGAAATAATGAATGGATGATAATGGAACTTGAATGACATTTCAATTGTTGCGTACACACCACTTATAATGGTATTCATTATTGAAGTGGAAATGGTTATTGATTTATGAGATTTTGTAGTGAGTGAAACATAGGTTTTTCTCTATTGTTATTTCTAATCCTGTATGAGACAAGAGGTGGCAAAGTTTACTCTGGGCCTACTTTTCTGTTTATTCATGAGTAGTTAATGCTTCTATAACACATCAGTAACATACATAACTTTGCCTCTACAGATTCGACATCTAGAAGTGCAGCTACTTTGTGACCATCATGGAAATGTGGAAGCTTTACATAGTCGTGACTGCAGTGTTCAAAGAAGGCACCAAAAGGATGGGATTTCTCTCCATTTGTCTTATATGAATTCTATTTTTTAGTGAAATAGATTAGATGGAATATGATGTTAACGTATTTTGTATGTCCTGTCAAGTTAGACATCTTAAGCACTGTGTTGAATATTGTGTTACTCTCAAGATGCAGTGGACTCTCTATTGCACTGACATATATACATATAGAACAATGAAGCTTGTTACCATTATCACTAAATGCACATTATTTCATCATTACTACTAAGCACTGGGTATGCAATTTTTGTTAAGGATGTCAGTTCTTTTTTATTTACAAATTATAGAAGAGGGTCCAATTACAGTTGCTCCACCTGAAACTGTGAAGCAATTAGACCAAGGTGCACGGAGACTTGCAAAGTGTGTAAACTATATTGGGGCTGCAACTGTTGAGTATCTTTATAGCATGGACTCTGGCGAGTATTATTTTTTAGAATTGAATCCTCGTTTACAGGTATATAGAATTTGCTTCAGTAAGCATTATGAGCATGGAAATAATAATGTTGGATTTGAATTTCTAGTTGTCTTAAGGTGAATAGAATGGTTGCTTTATTAAGTTGACATGCCTTCATAGGTTGAGCATCCTATTACAGAGTGGATAGCTGAAATGAACTTACCTGCGGCCCAAGTTGTTATAGGCATGGGAATTCCTCTTTGGTAGATTCCTGGTATGCACTTAGTAAGGCTGCAGGTTGAATTATCTTTGTTGATATTCTATTATGACGACACTAATGGAAACCTACTATGCGCTGATGTTCTTGGTGTTCGTATGCCCTAGAAATAAGATGATTTTATGGAAAGCAAGGAGGAACAGGCTATGATGCTTGGCAGAAGACAGCGGTGATAGCTACTCCATTTGATTTTGACTTGGAAAAATCTGTCAGACCAAAAGGACACTGTGTAGCAGTTCGTGTGACAAGTGAAGTTCCTGATGATGGTTTTAAGCCTACCAGTGGCAAAGTGCAGGTCTGAAACAATGCTATTAGGGACACTTATTGAGAGATATTAGGGTGGAAATAAATTGGAATTTTTTTTTAGAAATTAAAACATAGATACCTTTTGTGGATAGTTATTTTGTGCTTGAAATTTGTATTGTATTTGTGAAATATTTGCAGGCACTCAACTTTAAAAGCAAGCCAAATGTATGGGCATATTTCTCTGTTAAGGTATTTACCTCTCTTTGTACATAATATAAATTTAATTGCTATTTCATATTTTCTCTTGCATCTCACCCTCCAAATACATGGAGCATGCTCTTGCCTCATGGAACGCCATATGGGACAGGAAGTAGTGGGTCATTGCAATGACTTTGTGATGAAAAATCTCTCTACAAATTGGTAGGATCTATATAAATTCATCTACTTCATTCCCTTCTCTATAGCAGGGTTATTAGTCTTTGCTTGCCTTGGTGGTAAGATTCCAACTTCAATCACATATAGTGAAAAGTGGGAAAAATAATTCTTCATGTGCCCTGTAATTCCTTTAACTAGCTGTTGCATCACATCCTCTGGTTTCCATTTGCACATTTGTGAATCATGGATTTCAGATAATGTTGCTGTCAAATTTTCCCCAAAAAACTAAAATTACCATGCCATACCTAAATCCTGAAAGTGTTGAAATTTGTAACATGATTTTGACTAAAATTAACTCATTTGCTTTTCATGTTCATTGCAGTCAGGAGGAGGAATCCACGAGTTTTCAGATTCTCAGTTTGGTATGTACACATTTATTTTTCAGCGTTTTAATAATTGCTTCTATTAAAGGTATGCACTATTCATAACAAATAGTTATGAGTTTTAGGTCACGTGTTTGCTTTTGGAGAATATCGAGCTTTGGCCATAGCTAATATGGTACTTGGACTGAAGGAAATTCATATTCGAGGAGATATTCGTACTAATGTTGACTAGATAGTTGACCTTCTCCATGTATGTTAATAATTTTAGATATGCAACATTAACAATACATCGTGCTATGAAAATTTCTTAGGTGTGGTTCCAAGTAAACCATGTGGAGAAATTTTTACACTATTATATGATAGTATTGTTTATTATAGAGCTGTGTGAAAGATGGGTGTTCATTTTTTATAGGATGTGGAATATAGAGAAAATAATATTCATATAGGTTGGCTTGACAGTTGGATTGTAATGCATGTTAGAGCAGAGAGGCCACCTTGGCATCTTTCAGTGGTTGGAGGAGCACTCTATGTAAGCCTTTGAATCAGTTCAAGTTGTGTAAAACCTTAAGGGACTAGTATGTCCTATTATTGCCTTTTTTTTTATCATTTACCCGATATTGAGCTCTAACATGCTCATTTTATATCGGAAAGCATCAACGATGAGTGCCGCATGTTGAATTTTCATATGCTTAGCTAAGACATCAATATATCATTTCATTTTTCATAACAAAAGCATATAAATAGGATCACTGAAAGAAACAGTATCAAAAAAACAACACGGATTTATCCTGGGAAAACCCTAAAGGGAAAAACCCAGCAAAAGATTCCTCAATATAGATGCCCCAAAAAGGTAAAAAGGTAAAACCAACAAAGAGATCAAAAACCTAATCCTCCTCCTTCTCTAGCTACTTCTCTCCTCCACAAGTGCACTACTTCAAGTGAGTGTGTTTGTCACAAATGAGGAGCACTACACCTCTATTTATATTCATCTGTTCACTTAAGTTAACTCATTTGACATGCAGGCTCCTATTAAATCATGTAGGCTCGAGTTACATATGTAGGCTCAAGTAACCACACTGGGGTGCTGATGACCCACCTTTACAATTAGAGGGGACTACCTCATGACTCTTATTAGTTCTTCCGATTAGGAGCATCGGGGTACAATGTAATACAAGTGGTTCTCCTAGTAGGACCATCAGGGACGATAAAAAGATACACATAGAATATTCTTCGAAGTTACAATATTTCAACACTCACCCTTAATGAGAAGGGTATTCTACAACAACATCAACAACAACAAGAGTAGAGATAAGGGACATCATCAACATTAGCAGGGTAACACATCTATAAATAATTGGAAGCTTTTCAACATCATGTAGTCTTCATCTTCAATCTTCAGTCTTCATCATCAGCAACATCTTCGGTGTTTGATCAGCAACATCTTTAGCATTTTGATCTTTCAATTAGCAACGACATCTTCAGCAGTTGGACCTTTCGATCGGAAACATCTTCAGCACTTTGACTGTTCGATCAGCAACAACATCTTCAACATTTTTACCTTTCGATCAGCAACATCTTCAACACTTTGACTTTTCGATCAGCAACAACATCTTCAGCATTTTTACCTTTCGATCAGCAACATCTTCAGCCCTTTGAATTTTCGATCAGCAACAACATATTCAGCATTTTTACCTTTCGATCAGCAACATCTTCAGCACTTTGACTTTTCGATCAGCAACAACATCTTCAGCATTTTTACCTTTCGATCACCAACATATTCAGCACTTTGACTTTTCGATCAGCAACAACATCATCAACACTTTTCCCTTTTGATCAACAGCAACATCATCATCATCATATTCTAATCTATCGAGCATAATCATCATCACATTCTGATCTTTCGATCAGAAACATCATCATCATACTTTGATCTTTCGATCAGAAACATCATCATCATACTTTGATCTTTCGATCAGAAACATCATCAACATAGAAACATCATCATACTCTGATCTTTTGATCAGAAACATCATCAACATACTCTGATATTTTGATCAGAAACATCATCATCATACTCTAATCTTTCGATCAGAAACATTATAATCATAGTGCGTCATCATCATACTCTGATCTTTAGATCAGTATGTCATCATCATCATACTCTGATCTTTCGATTAGTATGTCATCATCATCATACTCTGATCTTTCGATCAGTACGCCATCATCATACTCTGATATTTCGATCAGTACGTCATCATACTCCGATCTTTCAATTAGTACGTAATCATCATCATGCTTTGATCTTTTGATCAGTACGGCATCATCATCATCAGCAACAACCTGCAATTCACAACTCAAAGACAAAAAGTATTTGGATCACTTTTGGACTTAAAGTCCAGGGATGATACAATCCCACCACATTCTCAACAACTGAAGTTACCGGATTGATTACGGGAGAATCAATCCCTATCACTTTAGGACTATGTCCAAGGATGATGCAATCCTACCACATTCTCAAGGACCGAAGCCACCGGATTGATTACGGGAGAATCAGTCCCTATCACTTTAGGACTATGTCCAAGGATGATGCAATCCTACCACATTCTCGAGGACCAAAGCCACTGGATTGATTACAGGAGAATCAGTCCCTATCACTTTAGGACTATGTCCAAGGATGATGCAATCCTACCACATTCTCAAGGACCGAAGCCACCGGATTGATTACCTAAGAATTAGTCCCTATCACTTTGGGATGATGTCCAAGGATGATGCAATCCTACAACATTCTCGAGGGCCGAAGTCACCGAATCTATTATGGACAGATGTCCCGGGATGATACAATCCCTCTTCATTCTTGAAGATCGAGGTCTCCAGATCACTTTAGGGTAAGTTCCCAGGGATGATACAATCCCACCACATTCTTGAGGACCGAGGTCACCAGATCTATTGTGGACAGATGTCCTAGGATGGTACAATCCCTCTTCATTCTCGAGGACTGAGGTCTCCAGATCACTTTAGGGAAAATTCCCAGGGATGATACAATCCCACTGCAACATCACTACTCCCCCTTTCGAGGAAGGTCTTTCCGAACAACACCAAGCTTGTCTCAAAAGTGTTCAAACTCTACTCGAGGCAGAGGCTTCGTCAGTACATCATCATCCAAACCATTTTCAGTATGTGAATACTGAACTATCACCATCTGTATCTCCAGTATGTGAATACTGAAAGAATCATCATCTATATCTTCAGTATAGAAATACTAAAAGCATCATCATCTCTATATTCAGTATAGAAATACGAAATCACCATCATTTGTATCTACAGTATGTAAATACTGAAATATCATCTATATCTTCAGTATGGGAATACTGAAATCATCATCATCTATATCTTCAGTATGGGAATATTGAAATCATCATCATCTATATCTTTAGTATGGGAATACTGAAACATGATCATCTCTATATTCAGTAAAGAAATACTGAATCACCATCATTTGCATCTACAGTATCATCATCTGCATCTTATCTTGTATGTAGAAATACCAGATTTCTATGTGTTACGTCAGAACATAGGGTTCTTTGTCATCACAACTATGGTTATCACATAGAATCATTGTAGTATCCATCTTCAGGTCAAAGAGACCTGATATCAGCTTCTGAAGCCATATGGATTCACAACTTAGTAGAGCAATCTGCTATGTATTCTACTTCAACCGTGCTAAGAGAAACACTGGACTGTTTCTTGCTAAACCATGAACTCATAGCAGACCTCAAACAAAAGCATCTACCTGATGTGATTTTCCTGTCTGAGATACTTCTATCCCAATATGCATATGTGTAGACATACAATCTATACTCATGGCTACCATCATAGTATATACCAAAGTATATAGTCTCTTTCAGATATCTCATCACATGTTTTGCAGCTAATAGGTGAACCCGTCTTGGTTGAACAAGATATTGACTTAAGGTGTTCACAACAAAACAAATGTCTGGTCTAGTATTCGTTAAGTACATCAATGACCCAATGATCTTTTTGTAGTGAGTCACATCCACTAAGTCTAATGAGTCATCATCTAATGGCTTTAGGTTGGAGTCCATGGGTGTGGCCATGACTTTGCATTCCAACATATTGAATCTCTTCAATATCTCTACCACATACTTTCCCTGGTTGAGAAATATTCCTTCTGAACTTTTCCATACTTCTAGACCTAGGAAATAATGCATTAACCCAAGGTCTTTCATCTCAAATTCTTTTGCTAGTTTCTTCTTGATTTCCATGATCTGTTTCTCATTCCCTGTCAAGAATAAGTCATCCCCATATAGTAATAGAATGACAAGTTCATCTTCTACAACCTTGTAGTAAAGGTTAGGATTGACTTTACTCTTGGCAAGGCCCATGCTCGTCAGGAAACTATCTATTCTTCCACACTAAGCTCTAGGAGCTTGCTTCAGGCCATAGAGGGCCTTCTTCGACTTGCCTATGTGAGTCCATATATCTTCAAATTCAAATACTTGTGACTATTTGATTTAAAACTCTTCCTCAATCATTCCATTAAGGAAGTCTTGTATTTAATTCATCATGGAAGAAACTACCATGATAGTTCTAAAGGAAGTGTACCTTACTTCCTAGAGTAAGTGTCTCTTCAGAATTAATTCCCTCTTTCTGATAGAAACCTCTAGCCACAAGTCTTTCCTTACTTCTATCATCAACATATTTTATCTTGCAAATCCATTTGGAAGATACCACATTCTTTCTTTCTGGTTTGAGTACTATATCCCAAACATCATTCTAGTATTCTTTCATCATAACATCTTCCATGAGTTCGTCTTATCAGGTCATCAACATATCCTAGTCTTCTGCATTCAACCTTGAAGGTTGGAACCCACTTTACTCTTGGTAAAGTCTCGATCCATCACGAAGCTATCCATCATGTCATACCATGTCGAACTCAGATATCTTCTGTAGTCACCCCCCCTGAAGTGGAGTATCATCTTCCCTCTTCATTATGTATAGGTGGTTTTATGCTTGATATATACTGATCAATAGAGTATGTCATGCCATAGTCTATTATTTCTGAGGAAAATCATGAACCTTTCTTTGTACACTTGTTCTTGTGGATCCATATGGAGGATACTATGTACTTCCCTTTATGTCTTCAAATCATATCGTATACATCATTCCCCATGATCAACTGTTATTCTTTGATCATAGCTTCTTTCATAGCATTCTTAGCTTCATCTCGAGTTATCTCTCGTACCCATGGTGGTATTCATCCTTCGAGGTGGATCTACCACTATCTGAATCTCTTTCTTCCGTGATGGTGTCTCTGACCCTGGGAGCTTCATATTTTATTGTAGTGAATCTTGAATTGTCATCACTTGTTCTTCAGAACAAGTCTCATTCTTCTTGTAGGAGGTTGTACAGGACCTTCCCTATAATTCAAATGCACCATCTACATGGTTAGAACTATTTGATAAAACATATGCATAATGACAAATTCTTATGCATCATGCAACTATTTAGCCAATACAACATTCATCCATATCTCACATAAACTTTCTAGATGCCTTCCATCTCTTTCATGACATTATTGATATTGTGCACTAATCCAATATGTCATCAAGGCGGCTTCATTCTAGATAAGTAGCAATGGCGAGCACCATGAGCTACTTACCCATCACATGCATATTAGTAGTATACAGTCATTAATGCAAACAATCTATCATGCACACCACATCAACTGAATATAATCAAATGTATAACAAAACAATATCATGAAGTGACAATTGAATACTTATCTTTTATTTGTTTCGTGGGTAAACTCCATCTTGATCATTCTGCTTCATCATCTTCTTCATTCATGACATAATAATTTCTTATTTAAATGATAAGATGGATAAGAGGTTCTTTAAGAATTGAGTTCTTCACATTCCTCATCGCTTGAGGGATCTTCTTTGAATGGTGAGAGCTTGATCTTCAATTGCTCCCATCTTCTTCTTCTCTTCTTATGAGTCGATCTTCTTCTTCTTCCCGAAGTCAACTAAAAGTAATCACTTCCTTCTGGCATACATTATTCGCATGAATGAATCCCATGATCCCGGGAGACCATTCAAGGTGGCTATCACCACTTCTGCATTCTCCGCTTCTTCTTCTACTACTTCAAGATGTTCTGCATTCTGGATATTCACATTCTTCAACTGTTTTCTTAAATCCATCTTCTGATTTATGTTCTTATCTTCAAATAGATTGATCAAGGAATCAAACATCTTCAGTGTCTTTAGGGAATACACTCGTGGTACAAGTTGATCCGTGATTGAATCAACAATGATCTTCTTGGCCTTGATCAAGTTCTTCTTGTGTAAGGATTTGAGCCTCATCTCCGTATGGAACTAGGGCCTCTCTACTCATGTAGGTGTCCAATTCATTTTATTCAGAGAGATCAAATACTTCCATGCTTGGAAGTAGTCAACTTCACAAAGCTTATCAACAAGCTGATGTGATATATCACTTTGAAATGAGAACCTCAAATTCAAATAGCAAAAGATTAGATCTTACCGATTTGAGGTGTCCGTCCTGCTTTCGGAGCTGGCTGATCTAGGGTTTGTCAAAGAAACCCTAATTTTAAAAACTTGGAATATCTTAAATCTGATTATATAGAAATATAGATCTCTTGAAATGGAGCTGTCCAATGTACTCCTTTTCTGAAAACAGTGGAGGAAAGCTCTCGGAATAGGAAGCCCTAGTTTTCCAATTTCTTCTGCAGAAATTCCTGTCACTAATTCTGTTATATATCCGAAATTACAGCTCCTCTGTGTCTAAAATTTCTCAATGAGGTAACCTCGTATGTTCTTGATCCAAAAACATAGGTTTCATCAGAATTGGTTTCACCAATTTGGATTTATGATCATTTTCCCAAGGTGACCTGTTTTAGGACTGTTCAAAACAGTGAAGTTGTACAACCTGCCACGTGTCACTGTTTCATCTTCTGGTTCTAAAATTAGGACCACAGAAATTAAATTCCGTGCTATTTCTGGAACATCTTCAGGAATTTAATTTGGACCTCTGTAGCCCACGCTATAGAAATTTTCCCCAGGTGTCTTGTTTAGGGATGAATTCTGGAGGAGGATGGAACCCTAACTTTGACGAATCATATCTCCCAGAATATAGCAAATATGAGGCTGTATTTTGGACAAAGATTACATCAGGATTTTAGATTTATCCCTTGCAATTTTCATCTCCTGATCCATCACCAATCTTGGTATATATCGAATGTACCAAAACGTAGCAGGTTTAGTATTTAGGGTTTTTCTAGCTCGAGGTCAAACTCGGGTTTGACTTTCCTGGAGCTTCACCCAACCAAAAATCTTGATCCAGGTCTCTAAACTTCGATTTTGATGAGGAGATAAATCCTATGCTAGGCTCACTCAAAAATTCATCTTCATTAAGAAGCCCTAATTTCCCGCACAGAAAACTGAAAATGCTCGAAATCGAATTCCGCTTCAACATAAATATGCACCCTTCAATGGAGAGTCAGCCTAGCCTTCTCTTGCTGATTGATTATGGAGAGAGAACCAAAAATTAAGAATCCCTAGCTTCTATAGCTTGTGAAATCTATCCTATTCAGGTTAGCTCTGATACCATGTTGAATTTTCATATGCTTAGCTAAGACATCAGTATATCATTTCATTTTTCATAACAAAAGAATATAAACAGGATCACTGAAAGAAACAGTATCACAAGAACAACACATATTTATCCTGGGAAAACCCTAAAGGGAAAAACCCAGAAAAAGCTTCCTCAATATAGATGCCCCAAAAATGTAAAAAGGTAAAACCAACAAGGAGATAAAAACCCTGATCCTCCTCCTTCTCCAGCTACTTCTCTCCTCCACAAGTGCGCTACTTCAAGTGAGTGTGTGTGTCACAAATGAGGAGCACTACACCTCTATTTATATTCATCTGTTCACTTAAGTTAACTCATTTGACATGTAGGATCCTATTAAATCATGTAGGCTCGAGTTACACATGTAGGATCAAGTAACCACACTGGGGTGCTGATGACCCACCTTTACAATTAGAGGGGACTACCTCATGACTCTTATTAGTTCTTTCGATTAGGAGCATCGGGGTACAATGTAATACAAGTGGTTCTCCCGGTAGGACCATCGAGGACCATAAAAAGATACATATAGAATATTCTTCGAAGTTACATTATTTCAACACTGCAATCATTTCTGAATATATTGGGTATCTTGAGAAAGGACAAATCCCTCCCAAGGTAGGCTGTGTAAAGCTTGTACCTTTATGGAAGGAAATTATTACATTTACAGTATAGCTTGTACCTTTATGGAGGGAAATTTGTCATAATGTCTTATGTGACATTGTGACCCTTTTAATCTTTTAAATTTGTATTAATGTATGTTTTTGAAATGCAGAATATCTCTTTGGTAAACTTTGTAGTGCCTCTCAACATTGAAGCGTTCAAATATACAGTATGCATTCCTTTAAAAGTTAACAGTCAGTTCTATCTGTTTTGCTAATTAGTTTATTATTTGAAAGTGGAATAACAGATATTATTTCACAGTGTAATAACATAAGCTCTATTTGTATATGGAATTTCATATTTATTTGTAGATTGAAATGGTAAGGGGAGGACTAGGCAGCTATAGACTAAGGCTTAACCAATCAGAAGTTGAAGCTGAAATACACACACTACATGATGAAGGGCTACTAATGCAGGCCACTCTCTCTATTTCCTTATGTTTTACATTCATACCCTTTGTATTGTATGTTACAAAATAACCTCGGGATATTTGTCCTAACATGGATTTTTTTTATTTTTCCCATTTAATTTTGTTGAATTGAATGGGAAAAACAAAATTGAGCCTTCAAAACATTTGAAATGCATAGCAACTGGCCTTATGCAGATATGATAGTTGATATGATAATTTCTCTCAAGTGAAAGGTTTGATTTTTTGTTGTTGTTCTCTAATAGTTATTCGAACATTGATTTGCTGATATCATTTGAATTCCCTTCTTGCTATTGTAAAATTTCATGGTTCATTACAGTGGCCTCATTTTGAAATTATTTCAGTCTTCTTTCGTAATGTTTCTTTTTTTATCAGTCTTAGCCAAGGTCAAGGATATTATAGACTTTATCATAGTAGGTAAAGATTTTTGTGTTTGAGGGTGGTTTGAGGCATACATGAACACCTGCAAATACTTGTAAGATGGCATAAAATATAATTAAATTAATAGAGTAATAGAAATAGTGAAATATAGTGATAAGGAATGAAGGTGATAATTCTTGTAGTAATTAGCTATACAGTTCTTTGTGGCAAGAAAATTTGTAATGAATAGGATGTTTTGCTTCTAAATTTTTGAAAGTGATTGTGAATTTCAGAACATGCAAACACCCATGTCTACAAGAAAGTCCAGAATGATAAGAAAAGACACAATTGGAGAAGTGGTAGATAGGGGCAAGTCGGAAGTTCACGATCATCAAGGTTTGCTATAATGAAACACGATTTTCTTAAAATTTCCTTGTTTTCCTACCAACTTGTTAATATTTGGATCATGGGTTGCAATGTTATATTTGCAGATGGCATTGTTGCAGGCTTCTGTGAAATTTTGGATGATTATCTTGAGAGAGAAGAAATTCCTGGAGAAGATGAAGGTGAAGAGGAGGGTGCATAGCTTCATCTTTTTGAAATAAAACTTCTTGCAAATGAAATCGCGTCTTCACATTCAAGGAATACTTTACATCTGGCCCTAGTGGACACTATTGTAAGACTGTTAAGTTTACTTGATCGTCATATACAGCGTGGGCATGACATGACAGTGGATGAAGGAGATGATGTGAGTCTAGATAATAATATGTTTAGTTGAATTTTATTTTCAAATTAATAGCATGGCTCATAGTGTGTGTGTGTGTGGCGAGGGGTCCTCTTAAAAAATTTATTTAAGTTATTCAAGAAAGTCCTTATGTCCTGGAAATGTTATGTTCTTCATTTTAGGCATTGTTAGCTAAACACATTGTTTGACATCTGTTAAACAAACTAGATTACGAAGGAGCTCAGGCATGGTAGTACTGGGTGATAGAAATTAGCCTTCTAGGTAATCATTAGGCTTTAGGGTGACTGGAAGTAAAACTGCAAGGTTTCAGATGACAGGGTAGGTTGTTCTTTAGGCTGTTCCACAATGTCTGAGGTATGTGATCTTCGTACTTTGTTGAATAAAGAAGTGAATTAAAGTTTAGGCTTGGATTGTTGAGAATCCATTTTTTTTAAATGTCACTATAATGCTATTTCATGTGGATGGTCACACAACTAGTATAAGACTTACACTTGTCTATGCTTGTTTGATTTTTCTAAATAAAACTTAGAGAGGTTTGATCACAATCTATTAATCTTATGGTCAAAGAAAAATACTAAATAGTAAGGTTTTGTTGTATAAGAAGTAAGGAACTCAAAATTTCTACTAACATACTACCATGAAGGCTAATAGTGAACACCCTATGGCAAAGGCCGTAGTGGATTATATATGAAAACTGAGAGGCAAATATGGGTCATTTACTCATAGTCTTCATGGTACATGCATGTCCACTCGAAGTGCATCATCATAAATGAGGAGGATTGTTATTTTCTTCTCTTGTTCTCCTTGTTTCCATCAGTATCATGTGCTAGGTATTTCAACAAGGGGTGGCTAGTCTCTTGAGAAGGTCTCATATCCCATAGATCAATGAGAGGAGTGCATATATTTGTGTGGGGGGGGTCATAAAGTTCATTTTATTGAACAAAGAGGAGAAAGACCATAGAGGGAGTAGCCTTAGTTCATTGTTAAGGAACCCTACACACTTATGAATAATTATTTTGCATGGTGAGGGAAAAGAATGAATGTCGAGTATCATGTCAATATACTAGGTAGAAATCTAAAGGGGTATAAAAAATGTAAATGAAAAAATGAAAAAATGCAATATACAGTGAAAATAGGGGTTTTTTTAAAATTGGGAAGGCATATTGGGAGGGGGTTAAAAAAATGATTTTGGGAGGTATTTTCCAATATTTTTTGAAAATAGGGGTATTGTTTCATATGCCATGAACGAACGTGCTATGGCATGGTTTCACTAAGTGAAGACCCCATGTCTGGTGGACAGGTTAGTATTAGGACTTGAATTATTGAAAGAAATGGAAGTAATTGTAAAGCAGGTATAAGGTAATCTGAAAATTGCACAAGATCGATAGAAAAGTCAAGCAGACCTTAGAAGAACTCCAAAAGAGTTCCAGGTATGTGAACATGTTTTCATTAAGGTGAGACCCAAAAAGAGTTCTCTAAGGTTGGGTAGTTGTGCCAAACTAGCGCCTCGTTATAGTGGCCCTACTGTCCAGGATCGGACAGGTAGACTATTAGTTAGCTTTACAACTGAATTTAAGAGTTCACAATGTTTTTCACATTTCTGTATTAAAGAAATATGTTCATGATGCTACTCATGTTATTAATCGGAATGATGTATAGGTGGAACCTGAAGGAGATTTTATGGTAGAACCGGACTGTATCCTCGAGCGGAGGGAGATCACACTTTGGAACCACACCATTGGTCAAGTGAAGGTGCAATGGAAGCACCTTAGTCCAGAGGAAGTCACTTGGGAATTGGAAAGTCATATGTGGGATGCATATCCAATTCTATTTCAGGGAACTCTGAGGACGAGGAATACATAACATCGAGGAAAATGTTATAATTTAAGGGGGTGTGTATCTCACATGCCCCAATTTGCAAAAAAAACAATTTTATAATATTTGAGGAACATTGTGTTAAATTTTATGCTAAGTTGTAATTGATGACCGAGTGGGGTCAAGAATATTTAATGTAAATTCAGAATATTTTATTTATAAATAAATAAATGAGGAGACAATAGCTTAAGGAAGCTGTTAAAAGAGTGTTTACTGGTCAATTGGTGGAGGAGACTGGGTGGAGAGGAAACTGACAAATGGTAGCATCCTCAAACCACTTCCAACTGTTGCAGGTGGCAACTTCCCTATATTTGTGGTCATGATTCCTAAAGAAAGTGGAATCAGAGCAGGTGGCTCATTTAATGAAAACTGACCCAGAAGACCTAGGCATCTCTTTAAAATTTCCCATTGAAGAGAGCCGAGGATACTCATTCTAGAAAAGTGATCATTCAGGGTGAATGAACTCAAGATAAATTCAATGGAGGGGAGTCTGAAATGTGTTTGAGGGGATAACTGCTGAATTTGATCTAGTTGTAGCTTTTAAGCTGAAGATCATACCGCTAAGAGCAGATCTTTCTTACTGAGGTAGTTGAACCAGTCAGGTGACAGAGGTTTTACAGTTGCATTCTCCACCTAGTTCTCAGCCAAGAAGACCAGGAACAGGCTCGAGGGTCCTGAGGAAGCGTTGTTTGAGCACTCTCCAGAAGTTTGGTAGGGAGGAACAGCCTCCTTAAGTTGTTGTCATCTTGTCCTCAATAGGTTCTATTTTATTTTTACTATCTTCAATTAAATAATTCTTAGTTTATCTATTGCAGGCATGTTTGTGTTTAGGGTTTATGAAAGAAAAGTAAACTCTGTAATGTTAAGTTCAATGAAATTATAGATTATAGTAGAAATAGAAATGATTATGTAAATAAGTGAAATAGATAGAAATTAAAATTCCCAAGCTGTGTTTTTTCACACTTGGATTCAGGTCGTACTCTAGCACAGTTGGATTGTCTTAGGTAAATGAAACAATTCTTTTATTGGAATGTAAACAGTAGATATGATTCCCTTATTGATTGTAAATAGTAAATAGATTTTACTTCAATGTCTATGAATTTCATTAAGTAGCAATGTTATGTATTGTCTGCACTTATTATTACTTCAGCCAACTAAATGGAAACACAGGTATAAAGAGAATAGTAAATATTACTATTATTACAGTATTAGTATCCAGATAGAATATAAAGATATTATAGTTAACAGTAGTAAAGTAAACAACTAATATTTGAGAAAACATGTAAAAAGAAAATAATAAAACAGTTGTTAAATATTCACTTTAAAAACCAGAGTATGTCTTATCTAGGAGCTAAGGATTCTTTTACAATCCTTTATTTTACAAAAAAATACCGAGAGTTAATATTACTCTAGTTTTCAAGTATGTTGCACTAAAAATCTAAATATTTTTCTTAACTAAAAACTAGAAGCAAAACTGTTTAGAATCTTTTCATTTCATACAGAGTTAGCATTGTATTTATAACTGTAAGTTAAATAATCTTTCATTATTCTATTTCTCAAAAACAGAGTCAAGAATACTATAAGCAGAAACAAGAATTTCTTAAATTGTAGAGTTTACAGTATTTCTTTTAACCCTTAAAAACCGAGTTCTAAAAATTAATAATATCTTGTAAAAATAGCTTAAAAATAATTATAAATACAGAGAATTAATAAATATGATATATATGCAAATCCTGAACAATGTAAACATTAATATTTAACCATTCGCATTATAAATCCTTAATCAAGGTAGGCTTATAGCCTGTAGAAACGATGGGTCGAAACCCCAGCCTACTAAATAAACCAAATATATATAAATCTTTTATATTAATAGTAAGTTAAATACACTACTGACAGGTTAAGCAAAACCTAGTTCACAGTCTTCAATTTCTTGAAGCTCAAATGTAAAATGAAAACTGAAGCAACGAGACAGAGGTCTTTTAAAAACTCTGAGCATAAAGAAGGTTCTTACAATCTTAAATAACGGTATTACATCATTAAGTCGTAAGGCTGAAACTGTTTTCACCAAAACAACCTATACATCATAGCCTCAAAAGCTTGTGCTACCCAGCTTAGTATCGCAAGGGTTTCAAATTAAAAACAGGGTTAATAAACAACAAACTAAACATCTTAACCAACGAATAATCTAAATCTATACTTCCAACCACATGAACCTTCATCCAATTCACAAGCAGAGAGAACCCACGATGAGACCGGGGCTTACCAGTTGGAAGCTCACGAATATAATTGAAGGACGAGCTTGCATTCCATTCGAGTCGGGAGCTATCAATATGAGTCTGCAAGAACATAATCCAATCATTATTCAAAACTCTAAGTAATAATTTATAAAAACCCTAATTTAATAAATAAGTTGACAAAAAGGAATTCGAGTAGAGATTAAGATTTTTACTTGTGAGCTAGAAGAAAATCAGAGTCGAGAAGATACGGCCATCCAACTCGATTGTACAAAACCAAGAAGCAAGAAAACCCGTAAGCCAACTCTGCGACAGAGGTAGCAAGAGACAGTCTCAATATCCACGGTGCCAAAGCAAAGAATGGACAGACACAAGGGTAAAACCAGTTACAGGTTTCAGGCCACATGAAGGAGTTTAAAACCACGCACACTGTGTTTTCTCAACTCACTGCAGAAACTGAAAACACCAACTACGATACCATAAACCACATTACATAGTATTGTAGGCTTAGTGCCAAAGGTTAAAGAAGAGTAGGCCTCTCATGGCCGCAAGGAATTTCACAGCGCAGCCTGCATGAACACAAACCCTCGAAGAAAAATGCAAGAGAGTAGGGTTTCACTGTGTTATAAGTCAACCAATGCATGGAGGAGGATGGTCCACATGCCCTTCCAAATTTTTAACCATGCATGGGTTGATTCCTAATGTCAACACTGCACATTCGATGATAAATTATATCATTGCGAATAATACACACAATGCAATCAACTATATTATAAAGACTTATATCATAGCCAATAATGAAATCTATGCAATCGATCTCTTAACTAGTTCTTATGATTGCATATTGTCAACCATACTATGGTTAAAATCATGTTTTGGAAACTAGTAATGTTTTTATATAAGAACAAAACTTACAAGTATATGATGCCAATAGTTTCAACTACACCATAATAGTTACTAGGTAGTGAAACTACCTCAGGATACAAGTAGTAATTTTTATCGTAACATTATAAAACAATTTAGTATTGTAATATTGCAATAACACTTGTATCATGGTGATAACCTAGAGATAAATATTACAGCTTGTAAACTAGCTGTACAAAAGATAATCATATTTGCAAACAAATCAAACAAGCTGGTATTGTTTCACGACTAGTAAAGGAGAATTAGAGTAGAGAAATGTTGTTATTTACAATGTAATTATAAACTAAAGAGCTCTAAAATTCTCCACTTAACGACTTGATGCTGAAAAACGAAGAAGTCTTCAAGAATACCGAAGTTGAACCTTATTGAAAAAGATTCTCTTAAGTAACTAATTTTTGCATTGTAAACCTTACCTTTGAAAAACATAGGATTGTGTTCATACATAAACAGCAGTGCACTTGAGTTTTAAACATGACAATAGCAGTAAGATCATGATACAGTAGAAGTAATTATATGCCAATATCATGAGCTCTATGCTCACTGTAAGAATCTATAATTGACTAGGTACTATAATCTTTACGACAGAAAGAAACCTTGGAAGAACTCATTCTTGTAAATGGAATTAATGATGTTAAGGATACAAGTCATTATGGCTTAAATATAAATACTGTCATAGATCCAAAACAATGAAGGAATTTACTCTACCTCATCAGAGTCTTGCATCTTAATAATCAATTTATATACTAGAATTTATCATGCTAAAGAAGTACTTCTCGAGATAATTCAAAATAAACTTCTACTTGATCAAATGCTTACCTGCTGAACCTGTAAGAACCAACAGTCCATTGAGTTAGCAAAATGCTAAGATTCGATTTCAAACATGGTTTCTCACCTACTTGACAAAATTAAATCATCAGTACAACTAACAGCATTTAAATGCAAGTCATTTTTATATAACTTCTAAAAATTAAAGTTGCATTAGTTTTTCTGTATTTTAAAATAATCCTTAAAATTTGTTAAACTGTTTCATTTTCCACTAACCGCTAGCAGTTACTAAACTACGATTTAAGACATTTTATATCACATTAAAAAATTTTAAATTTTTATGAAATGTTGGGAGATGACATGACCTATGGTATTAGTTACCAGGGCCCACAAATTGTCCAAGTTAGCATTCAAGGGGGTGTTAGGATTATAATCCTCCCTTATCCAATTTGGTAAATTATGTCTAAATTAGGAGTCTTTTTAGTCTATATTTATTCATTAGCATCATTGGGTCCACATTGCCTAATTGGGCCACATGTACTAGCTACTAGAGTGTGGGGAACACTAGTTGAGGCTAACATCCACTAACTACACTTTCATGCATTAGTTTAGGAGCCTCCTAGACCAATATCTATAATTTAGGAGCCACTGGGAGTGCCAGAACCAACCTCCTTCAGTTGAGTTCAGTTAGTGACTAGTTAAGCCTAGTTAGGAGGCAGTTACATCCAGTTACATTCAATTAGTGCTAGTCATTGATTGATTTCATGTGGGAAGGCGCAATTCCTCAGCTACCACATTCTATTAGGATAGTTAACTGATTCTAACTGACTTGTGCACTGATTGAGGCAACTGTGGCTAACTAGTTGGGCTCCGATAATGATTTAGACATGTCTAGTTATCCATGCAGTTAGGTAAAGTCAATCAATTTGAATTTCTCTCTCATGCAGTTGAATTGACTAGTTATTAATACTAGTGTATTACATTGTAATTAATTATCCAATTAATTTTGATTAACGAAAGCATTCATAGTTGCAAGCCATTTTTGCATTGTTCCATTCTTCAAATTTTGAGTAAAATTGTCTGATCTATCTTGTGAGTTGTGTGTTGGTCCATAGATCTATGTGCTCAATTTTATAACCCTTAGTGAAGCTCTGCAGTGAAAGCCTTCGGTAAAATTTCTGGGCACTCCACTCATGCGGCTAGGGCACCTCCATCATTTATTTCGGGGCTCTAAATTAGGTGCATACTTCGATTCCCTCTCTATTTTTTTAAAGTTTTTTCTATATACACTTTTACATATTTACATAAATATGAGTAATTCACCGCATTTTCCAAAAACTGTTAAAGGAAGACCTAGCACAGTTACCCTACAAAACCTTTATGAATTTATAGAGTCCGTAGAGAAACATAGGGAAGAAGGAGAGGATAAAATTTATGAATATATAGAATCCTTAGAGAAACGTAGGGAAGAAAGAGAAGTTAAAATCTAGATAGAGTTAAAATCCATGCTCCATAAGAAATTTACAACTTTTCAAGAAGAGATCCAAAAACAAATAGACGATAAGATAAAAAATAAAAATAAAAACTAGAGAACAAGTTAGAGATAATGGGGACTAGATTGCATGCAATGGAAATTCAAAAAATGCCCGAACAAGGAGAGGAAGATAGAGTAGAAAATATAAAGTTAAATGATAGGATTAAAGAGTTAGAGAAAAAAGTTAACCACATCCTAACCCTAAATAATATAGAAGGTAAAATAGATATCAACCCCATTAAAGAGGAAATGAATAAGCTCATAGCCTTATACCATGAACGTAACAAAAGAGCTTTAAACCTCATAATTTTTTGTTTAAAAGAGGAGGAAGAAGAGGATATGTTAGCCATTGTTAAGACAGAACCTCACAATTGGTTACAAATTAAAACTATCGGTCTCATATAGGCAAACAGGTTGGGGAAATTAATTGAGAATAAAGAAAGGATAATATGGGATAAGGTTAGATCTACCGGACAAAAATACAGACAAAAATTCAAAATAGGTTACAAATTAAAACTATCGGTCTCATATAGGCAAACAGGTTGGGGAAATTAATTGAGAATAAAGAAAGAATAATATGGGATAAGGTTAGCTCTACTGGACAAAAATACAACATACTTAGTAAGACGTCAAGTTTAAAAGGCTCGAGGATATTTATAAATGAATACCTCATTCCAGAGGATCAAGTTGAATTAAGAAACGAGGTCCAAAAGGTAAAAGAAGCTAGGAAAGAGGGAAAGTGGGCATTTATCATAAACATTAAAGTTGTTATTAGAGATATAAATCAAAAGGATAGTAATAAATAGCAATTTGACACACCCTGGATCTTCTCCTGGAACTGTCGAGGATTTCTATGGAGCAAAGGCCCTAAGTTAAGTTGGATCTCGAGGGAAATTGATATTATATTATTGGTTGAAACTTGGGAACAGGAGGATTCCAAGGTCCTTGTTATATACGAATATGTCCTATGGTCAATATGGAATAAGCGTTCATGTCATAGAGGCATTGGGGGCATAGCCTGTTACATTAAGAAGATTATATCCCCGCATGTTAGGATTTATAAGAAATATCCTTACCACCAATTTATTTGGATACAGATCACAAACATTAATGATGAAAAAACCTACATACCCATATTTTATTTTGCCCCTATTAATTCCAACTTCTATAATAATAATAAAAACAATTTAGATAAAAATTGTGCTTATAATGGTTTAGAACATGATATTTCTAGTTTGAAGGAAGGAAATATTCTTTTAATGGGTGACTTCAATGATCAAACTTCCAGTAACCAAGTTATTATTTTAAGGAATTATTACAACCCTAGTCCTATTTGGTTAGACAAATACCTTGAGCTAGCTAAAAGGTACAAAATAAGTTCTGAAGATCTAGGTGAAAATTTATTTCCTTCTGAGCTGGTAAAATTTTGTAGTACTCAAGATCTTATCATTTGCAATGGTATCACAAGATGGCTAAACTCTAGTCGGATAACTTGTATCCATGGGTTTGGAAATAGTGTGGTAGATTATGTTATATCTGATATCCCTTTATACAACAAATTAATATATTCCAACATCTTCAATGACCATGAGCCTCACTCTGATCATATACCTTTAATTATAACTCTCAATATTGATATGCATAGCGATCCCAAGGAGAAAAACTATCATTTCCAAAAGCACCTGATCTTCGATAAATATAAATATGACATTTTTCTCCATGATCTAAAAAATGAATTGTTTCCTTTATCTAATGTGGATAATATAGAAAATATCTACCATAATTTTTCCACAACCCTCTTGTCGTCCATTAACAAGTTCTCTATTGAAGTCTCGACTAAAATGAGCAATAGCAGAACCAACCCTCGGTATGATCCAGAGTGTAAGGATGCGAAAAAATAGAATTAAGCAAGCTACTGCATATTCAATAAAAATGGACAAGATAAATCACTACAAATCCTTAATTAAAAAAAAAAAAGAAAAAGCATTATCTAAGTAAAAGGTAGGAAAATCTCCTACACCTCTCCAAGGTGGCTCCTAAGAAATTATGGAGGCAAATTCCAACTCGCAAAGCAAAGGAAGACAATAAAATTTCTTTAAAAGGTTGGAATTCCTATCTTAAAAAGCTTTATGAACCCCTAAATATCAGAGATAACATTCAAAACCTTCTTACAATGAAAGAATTTTTCTCGTTAGAAGACATAGATTTCGGGTTTAAGCACTTAGTAAATGGAAAAGCCAAAGACATTGAAGGATACCAAGCGAAAATATTAAAAATTGGAGGGCATGTTCTCATCTCGCACATCCACAAACTCTTTAATTTAGCAGTCAAGCAAGGGTTTCCTACACCTTGGAATCAAAGCCTCATTATTTCTATTTTCAAAATTGGTGATAAAATGACCCCTCTAATTATTGGACTATTATGATTATCCCTCTCTTAGCTAAGTTATATGGTATTATCTTAGAAAAGAAGATCAATGAATATCTAGAAATGGAAGGTAATCAAGCTAAAGGACAAGCCAGTTTTAGAAAGAATCATTTAACCACGGACCACCTCATTACAATTAGGATCATTGCAGAGGAATGTTGTAATATTAAGTCTGGCCTATTTTGTTTCTTTGTGGATTTTAGAAAATATTTTGATACATTGCCTGGAAATAACCTGTGGAATAGGCTAGAGGAACTTAAGGTTCCTTTTAAGTTGAGAGTTTCCATGATAAGGTTATACAAAAAAGTCATTACCAAGTTAAACAAGGTTCCCCCCTCTCCCCTACCCTTTTTGGCATTTACATTGATAAGCTAGAAAAGTGTTTAGAAGAAGCAGGTTGCGTTGGTATAATCATAGCTAGGATAGTCATCGTCCTCCTACTTTATGCTAATTATATTGTTATTATGGCAAAGCGTCCTTCTAATCTCAATAAGCAATTAAAAATTCTTAAATATTTTTTCTCTAACATCGGTATGACTATTAATACCGACAAGACAAAAATCATGATTATAAAATATAAAAAAGACACTTATGCAAATTGTATTTAAGATAATAGAAATATAGAGGAAGTGACTTCTTACAAGTATCTCGGAATTGATATTCATCACAATCTCCATTGGAACTATAGCTTTGAAAAAAGGATTAATGGAGGGTGGAAAGCTTATTTTGGTCTTGAAAATAACTGTAAATCAACCAATCTAGTCATGTGGGATAAAAATAAGTTCCTCTTTGAAACTCTTGTCATCATTGTTATGTTGTATGGTTGTGAAGTATGGGGGTGCAGCATTTCTATAGAATCTTGGAGGGATATTGAGAAAATCCAAAAGCAGTTTATAACTTATAACCTTAAAATTAAAAGCAATATGCCTTATCTTATTCTCCTCATAGAAGTGGGTCTTTCCCCAATCGAGAGCATGGCTACGAATAGGTACCTAATCTACAAGCATAAGATAAATAACATGGGAAATGAGAGACTTCCTAAAGTTGCTTTAAACTCAATTCAAAACCAACTACGCATCAAGCGGTGTTGGTGTAAAGATACCATGGCTTGGTTAAACAATTGGGGCATTGATGAAAATGACATTTTGGAGAACATTGATAAGGTCAAAAATGTTATTATTTCTAAGTTTAAAGAGAAATTCTGGTGTGAGGAAAATTTAGCAGTTAAGAGAAAATTAAGATACTATAAGTAGGTCATTTATCCTAACTTGGAAGATCAAAAGTATCTCTCGGTAATAACTAGCTCACTAAATAAAATTAACATATCCAAGATTAGAATGACCTCTAATGAACTCCACAGAGAAGTGGGGTGTTGTTTTATTCCTAAAACTGCATGGGCGGAAAGGTTTTTCCATCTGTGTGAATCTATGAGCATTGAAGATGAAAATCACTTTCTCTTAGAGTGCCTTGCTAAAACCCACATTAGCTCTGTTTTTCATAGTATTTGCTACAATACAAACCTTTGTAACCTCCTAACTTGTCAAAACTATAGTGAGCTTGGAAAGCTTCTTGGCAAGATTTTTGAGCACAAGAACAAGATTTTAAAGTAAACCAAGTATTATCCTTCTTAAGGTCTGATAGACCAAATTTGGTCTCAGTGGATGTTAATCATCATCATCAACATCATCATCAATGTAATTCCATTAATTATATAATTAGTATTTAGAGTTAATGTAGATATTATTCATCATTACAACAATATGTTAGCACTCAAAATCGCACCCGAAGTTGTGGGAAGGCAGACCCCAAGGTAACAGCAGAACCACTTTAGGAAAGGGAGTTGGCTTCTGCAATTCCATAGAGGGATCTCTCATAGATGTATAACACGTCCAGACATAATTTCACAAAATGAATATCAAATATTGGTGGTTGGAAAAAAAATGAAGATATATCAGGCTATGGAGTCAAAAATCCCAAGAAAACAGAGCGGTTTGCATAGGAAAACACTTGCAGGAGCAAGGTAGTTCCTCGATCAAGGTTGTTATGTTTGGGGTCTAGTGGGAAACACAGAATAATGATAATCCACTAGCGTAGAGCACCATAGGGATGAATTCCACGCCAGTTTTGGAAGAAGTGTTTGGTGGATATCGGAGACAATGGTAGGAGCATATAAGTATGAATTCCTAACCATTATACATTGAGTCTACGATATGAATAAAAACATAATTTAAAAGGTAACAAGAAGCACATGCACATGAGGAAACGAAAATCACAGACTGTAATTTAGAAAGACACAGGAATTCCTGCATTCATATAACTAGCGTTCGACTCTGTACATGTATTAATTCAAAAAATATTACAAACACAATAGTATTTCAAATTCAAAACCAACCAACCCTGTCTCCTTCTGTGAGGAGCATATTTATAGTGTTTGGGCCCCCAAGACCAACCTCAAAATGCAAAATTAGTTACAAAATTGGAAACAAATTCTCAACAAATTGTATCGTAGCATCTTCCCATGGGCGACATGAAACAGAAAATGATGAGGGTAATGTCTCTGCTAGACCTCAAGAGATGTCGTGTCTTCAAAATACCGGCTTGCCTAATTTCTTCACACCTGTATCTTCATTTCTAGTCGCTTCTAGAGCCCATCATCCTTGGTGTAACCTATGTTCGGACTTGCTGTAGTTTTCAATCACTTTCCATGGGGTAGTTGTCAGTATCTCCAAATTGACCATTTCTTCTGCCAATACTCTAAGCTCTAGGTTCTCCAGATAAGAAGGCATTGGTAACCCTATGCACAAAGCTTTGAAATCAAATAATAATTCAAATTCACCTGACAACTTTTTTACCACGGTCTTGCTTGAAGGAAACTGTTGAGCCATGTCCTCGAATTTCCTGTGTTCTTTCCTGCACTCGACCAACATGTCATAATACTCTTTATGGGACAGCTTTGGTCCCTTTTCTTCCCAGAAGAAAGGGATCCCCCTTTGGACCAAAGGTTTAAACAAGGAAGCAAAGTCGTCATCCTGTTTGCGCATGAAATTCCATTTTTCCTTAACCATCTTTATGTGGCAGTGTTTGTGAACCACTCTTCTAGCGCATTTCTTCATCTATCAAACTGATTGTGCTTTCAGCTATGTCCAAGGGCCTTTTGTGCCGGTCTAGCTTTGCTGTCTGGATGTGTTTTTTGGCTTCATGTATGGTGTTTTGCTTATCTTGGATAAAATCCAAGTATGTCCGTACTTTGGTTAATTCCACTATTATCATGTCCCAGATGAGGTGATTCGCCCCTATAAGAGATTCCTGGCCTGAAACTTGTTTCACTAATTCATCATTATTATATTCCAATTATTTACAATGCTCTTCCACCGTCTTCTTCAATCCTTCTTTGACATTGGCCATGTCCATCAGGTCCTAATTCTATTTTATTAGGCCCATGATATCTAGAGCTTTGAGACTTACCTCAGACATGACCTGGGAGATTGAGTCTGCACCAGATATTTTGGATGATTAGGCCATAGGCATTGGTTGTTCCTGAGCCTTTTCCTTTAATTCTTTTAACTCCCTTTCCAATTCAGCCTGATTTTCTTCAAAGGATCATTTTTCTTCAGCCCAAAGCTCCTCATATTTCTTCCACTGTCTCTCCTTTTCTTCCTGATTTAACAAGATGGCCTTACAATCGATCAACTCGGTGTCTAGGGACTCCTTCTCCTTTTCAATCTTAATCAATTTAGCAGTCTGTATAAGCCGAGTAGCTGGTATTTCTATCTTTTTCTTCAACAGCTGGATTGTACCTTCCTTGTCCTTTAGTAGCCTTTGTGTGGCGGTACCTTTATCTCCCAGGCTATCTGCCACAGATATATCTACCTGGAGCTTCTTTATCTGGGTCTAGTAAGCCTTATTTTTCACCCACTCCTTTCGAAGCATCTCTTCAACTCTTTTCTTACCAGTTGTTAACTTGGATATTTGTAAGGCAGCTTGGACCACTTCAATGTAGAGGAAGTCATTTATCCTTTGGTGTAAATTAATCATGTTAGTTTTGGGGACCTTTTCCAGATATACATGTAACTACGCTACTTTGTCTCCTATGATCACAGCAAAATTCAATGTGCCCTTGGTCAGGTCTTTGATATTCACCAAGGAGGTACTCTGGCCTGGTAACTTGTCCACCTCTTCGCACAACTTCGATCTCTCTTCAAAGGCCTTTTTACCATCTTCTCTATATTTCTCTAGTAGCTCAGCTTTAGACTTGTATTTACTTACTGCTTCTTTAGAAACACTGTTGAACGCGTATTCTTGAATTGCAAAGGATGGACCTTTAAATTTCACAATTTTTCCTCTCCCCTTAGCTTTGGTACTATGCACGAGTTTATCCAGTTTCTCAATTTTCTGCTTCTTGGGCGTCCTGGCCGCATCTCCTTCCTCTACATCCATGGCTTCTGGGTATTCTATTTTATTTTCCTTCTCAGACAAGCTAGCCAAAGGAGTGATATGTGTTGTTGGGGCTATAATGCAGGAGAGGTCTAGTTGATGGGAGCCTTCCACCCGTGCAAAGGAGGTGGAATTTTTCAGCATATCTTCATCGGAGTTAGTCTCTCCAGGGCACTTCATCTAGTTTTCCTTTTCCACCAACCCCACCACTTCCACGTGCTCAAATGGTTTGTTCTTATTCGCTTGCATTCTATTGGAGACGATGTGGTGAGGGTCATAGTCGATCGTGGTCTCCATTGCGAATCCTTTCTCTCTGAGCAGACTTTCGACCATTGGAAAGGATAATTTACTTTTAACAGTAAAAGGACCAACTGCCCATGGAAACTTAATATCTTCATGCTTCTTGAAGCTTATAAAATGTTCATTTTTGGCTGTCAACCTTTTCCTGATTAACTCTAGTCTAAACACCCTCAACGTCAGAAATGCCGGTAGGACATAGGGATGATGAGTAAACCCGTAGATCCTAATCACTGTATTATCTTCTGAGAGAAACCAATCCCCAACTCTTATTTCATGGGATATTTGCAGCATGATTTTCATCTCGGGTAGGACCCTTGGAAGCCTGTTTTGGAAGAGGACCTCATATACTAGTGCCATGAGGGCATTCATGAACTTGCAATCATCCGTGTGCATGTCTTCTGTCATAACCATTTTCAGGAGCTGCAAGTCATCATCATTGAAGCTCAAAAAAATTGTCATAAGGAGGGACTAGAACCTGAAGGTTCCTGACTGGCGAAAATTACTCAACTGGGCATTTCTACTTCTAGCTAAGAACTCATCAAATTGTAGACACGCGGGTGGTGAATACTGAATCAATGTCCTGGCGTCACTTGGCTTGAAATGGGGGTAAATATTAGACTCAATAAAGATTCAGGGATGAATTGGTTCAAGTCCATACCTAAAAACTGGCCTGCTAGGGTTATCATAGACCGAGTCTCTTCAATAAACAGGTTGAAATTGGTGAGGAAAAAATGATTTGACAACTGGCTTTCCAACTTCAAATAGGATCTAAGAAAAGGGTCTTTTTTTTCAGCCGATGACCTCTTAAAGAACCAGAGTATATCTCCTTCATTATATTCACTGGGCATATGGGTAAACTTAGAAGGGATTAGCAAAGTGTTTCGGATGTTGAAAGAATTAATGGGACACAACATCCTAGACCTAGATGCATCCATAATCACACCTTCATATGGAGAGTAATTGCTCACGCACCAGGCTATGAATTCAGGGCAACTACAGGTTTGCTCAACAGAAAAATAGAAGAAAAAGAAACTGAACACTCCATGAGTGTCGATTCCTTGTAATTGATGAGATTTTAGCTTACTCTAAGTGGCTTCTATACTATCATTTAGTATGATAGTATCGAAGACCTCAGTGTCTTTATCTGTTAGGGCCTCCCTGGGTTCCTGAAATTCGAGGTTTTGAGACTCTGAATCTTCTGTTTCGGCCATGGAAAAAATAGCTTAAAATAGTGAAGATGTATCGGGTTGGTTGACAGGTTGCTTTGGAGGCTTGTCCAAGGTGGCATGGTATGCACAATCTAAACCCTTGCTTCCCGATGCTACAAAAGAATAACCAGGTTTGGATCCATGTGCTGACTTTTGTATTATTTTACTCTCTTATCTAACCATGCATCTTTCCAGATGGATGAAATACTATCCGTAGATCTAGGACCTGAAATGTTGAGCTGTGTGATATCTTTCGTCGAACAGATCCCCCTTTTATCACATTTCATGAACTTTGAAGCGTTATCTCCCAAGTGAAACTTAGATCGTAGGAATCCATCTCCACCGTCGATCAAATATCTTCACGATCTAGACCATTGCAAATTGTTGTGGTTGAATTCATTTCACCAATTAGGAATGCGGTCCTTTGCGGTGCACTTTAAACTCACAAAAGGCTCACCATCATTGATCTGCGTCAACCTTTCATCGCGACCGTTGAAAATGTTTCCTTCTTAATCGTTTCCCTGATAAGGTTTTTTCCTTTCCTCCTGCATGGCCAATGCGAAAGGGATTGTGCATGACTCTGGACCTTGGGATTTCTATCACTTGACAGACCATGGCCAGTGCGAGTCTCTTCATTCTTATAACCCTTCAGGCTTCTTCCTCAAATATTTTTTTTCCCTTCAAAGCCATTATAGCCCCCCGAGGCTTCTTATCATGAAAATTTTGCAGGACTCATCTCCTCCCCCACGGGTTAGAAACCCTTCTTTCTTTTTAGCAAAAATTAGGTGCTAACAAGTGGCTCTAGCTAGGGATGCTATCCTCCCCGCGAGGTAGAAAATAACTAGTAGACCAGGTGCCGAATCCATTGGGTGGGCATCTCTACTCCAGACTTCAAAACATTTGTCGGTGTTGCATTATTGCTGTGTATGTAGACAAAAATAATAAATAGAAACATGGTTGTCCTTCTAGGTCTTACGACCTTCTCCTCGGACTTCAAACCCCCCCTAGGACAACCTCCTTATTTACTGAAAACTAGGAAATATATACAACTATGGTACATATGTTCACTTCTTCACCTGAGGTCAAGTAATGTTTGAGGAACCTCCCATTCACCAAACCCCTTCCAACAGGGACCCATCTTGATGTTGCATAATGAAGGCGTTTTCTCCTCTATGTGCCACAATAACGTATGGACCTACCCACATATGATCAAACTTTCCATGTTTTCCTTTATCTTCACGGGGTTCATCCCATTTCAGGACCAGTTCATCGATCAAGAACTTTTCCTCTTTCACTCTCCTATCAAATCTCTTCTTCATTTTCTCTTGATGCACCTGTACTCTGTCGTAGGCTTTGTCTCTCAATTCATTCAACTCGATGATTTGATTTATCCTCCTCTACACATGATTTGGTTCAGATTTTTGCTCCTGCAGCAACCTCATCACTGGTACTCCTAAAGACGTGGGGAATACTACTTCAGACCCATATACAAGTTGGAATGGGGACATCCTAATCGCCCTTTTAGTGCTGACCCTGTCATCCCACAAAGCATACTTTAACGTTGTGTGCCAAGCCCTTTTGTTGTCTTCCAACAATGTTTTTATAATCCTCACCAGGATTTTATTAGAAGACTCTGCCAGCCCATTTCCCTAGGGATAATAAGAGGTAGAATGGTTGAGGCTGATGTGGTATTTGTGGCAGAAGTTGACTGTCTTCTTTGATTTGAAATCTGCAGCATTGTCTGTTACTATTCTCCAGGGACATCCAAACCGAGCTAAAATGTTCTCCTCTAAAAAATTCTTAATTACCTCATAGATATCCCTTCTGGTGGGTATCGACTTGATCCACTTGGTAAAGTAATCTATAGCCATCAGGATCCATCTGTGTTTCCTAGAGGAGTTTGGATTTATCTCCCCGATGAAATCTAGCCCCCGTTGTTGAAATGGTGCTTCCATGGATATGGGGTTGAGAGGAAGTGGGACAAGTTTCCTCTTTCTTTCGAAAACCTGGCAATGGTGGCACTTGGTGATCTCCTTGTACACATCAGAAAACAACGAGGGCCAATAGAAACCAGCCTTCAAAATCTTGTTTGTTGTAACTTTCTAGGAGTGGTGTCCTCCACAATCTCCTGTGTGGAATTCTTCTATGGTCTGCAGGGCTTCGTCCTCCAACAGACAGTTCAAAAGGATACCTCCTAGGTCCTTCCAATAGAGGTACTCATTCATAATACAGAATTTTGTAGATTTCAACTTTATTAGTCTTGCCCTTGTTTTTCTCAACCTTGTTGGTGCCTGTACATTCCGCAACACATATACAATGTCAGAATACCAAGGGGATGTGGAGGAGCTAGGCATTACCTGTATCTAGGAATCCAGCTGAAGTGAGTGACTCATCAAGAATTTCAGCTGGAAGGAATCACAATTGGATTTCATCATCATTTTGTCCAGCCCTTGACCTTTGACCAGTTTGGTGGGTTTTATTTCAATACTGTATTCTAATAGCACTGCAATCCATTTCGCTCTTCTTCCTTCTGGATCTGGCTGAGTGAGGATTCCCTTCACAATACTGTTGGGTACATAAGCGATCATGTGGGAATGGAGGATGTAGACTCTAAAATCCTTTAGTGATTTTACCAGTGCATATGCATGTTTCTCCATTATATCATACTTCAATTCCCCATCGCTCAGCACTTTGCTGAAAAATGCTATAGGTTTCTCAGCGTTTTGGTCATTCTTTTGTAACAGTACTCCAGCAACCATGTGTTCCGATGCATAGGAAAAAATTAGGAAGTCTTTACTAAAGTCTATACTTACCAGGACAGGGCCTCTGTGAGGGCCCTTTTTATATCTTCGAAGGTCGTCCTTGCATTTGGCATCCATTTAATTTCATGGTCTTTTCTTAGCATGTTAGTCATATTCATCGGTATTTCGACAAAGCTGGCGATGAATCTTCTCAAAACATTTACCTACCTGATGAATGACTGTACCTCCTTTTTGCTCCTTGGCTCTTCGACTTTCTGAATGGCTTTGATTCTTTCTTGTTATATCTTTACATCGTCCTTCGAAATGGTATGTCCCAACAATTTTCCTTCTTCTAACCCGAAATGGGATTTTTGGGGGTTCATTGATATCCCATATCATCTGCACTTCATGAAAACCTTCTCTAAATGTTGGATGTGCTCCTTATCATACCCGGAGTATACAGTAGTATCATCCATATAGACTACCATAAATTTTTCCTTTTCTTCATCGAAGGCTATGTCCATGGCACGTTGAAACGTGGCTCTTGCGTTCATGAGACCAAAAGGCATCTTGGCATACATAAACGTTCCCCACAGCATGGTGAAAGCAGTTTTCTCTTGATCTTCAGGAAATACCTTCACTTGGTTATAACCCGAGAAACCATCCATGGTGGAAATCCTCTTAGACCCTACGACTGTTTGCAAGATGTGTTCCATCTTGGGCAAAGGATGATTGTCCTTCAGGGAAACCTTGGGTGCGATTTTGAGTGCTAACACATTAATCTTGAATAGTTAGCTCCTTATGTAAAGACATATATCATGATATCGTATGTATAAATATATGGAGTTTTACAACATGTTACTCATACTTGGAATATAAATTAATATATAATATATTTTATATATTGGTTTCCTCCAGGGACCTTTTTTTAGAACGATGCAGTGATGATTGTCTAACTCATAATATTTGTGCATGTACTTTTGTTAAAGCCAATAAGTGGGGCACCTCACAACTATAAATGGTGGAGGGAACTTGTTTCGTATGATAACCCCTACTATGTCCCCTATTGGATGTTAGACTATGCCTTGTAATAAACAAAAATATATAATAGATAAATTTATAAATAAATATTAACAATAAATCCATAATTAATATTCAATAAACTAATATGCAATGAATAGACACTTCCTAATGAAAGGTCACATCTATTCATGAAAGGGCACCCCTGCATGGGTATATATACGAGCCCTTGGTTATAATCATGTGTCTCTTATTTACTAGCAATTGCCCTAAGAGGTGCAAAGGAACGTTGAAGAGGGAAAAAACATTGTTATAGAAAGTAGCAATAAGAAATCAAGTTTTTGTTTTTCTTTGTTCAAAAATCCATTAAAAAATATGCAATATGAAATAGGAGAGTCCCATGGATTGCTTATAAAAAGTTGGTAAAGTGGAAACCAACTCCACATTTATCATTATATTATGGTAAAATAAAAACTTAAATTGATAAATCATATATACAATGAAGAAAAACAATTGTGACTATTGAAGAACACATGAAAACAAAGCAACATATAAAAGTTATTATTACAAACAATCCTCTACATCTTTGGACCTAGCAAGCACCATTATATCTCTCCTATCCCCCTATAAAGTTGTACAAACCAATGAAATGAAAAGTAATATAAAAACTAACAAAAGAAAATGGATATAAAGGTTGTATAAAAGCAACAAATAACAAAACACATGAATCATAGTCATGATCCAATAACCATTCAAAATTCATTTCCTTACATCTTAATTAAGTTGCTACAAGTGAACTTAAGTCTATCTCAAAGTAAAGGCTTATGTTTATAGCATTATAGAATGGTCAAATACTAAAGTAAACTATGAGCACACCACCGTGAGTTTTCATTGTGTACTCATGATATCTAGTGCCTAGTCTTTCTTTCAAATTTAAAAGAAAAAAAATAATGATGTGTTTATTTATATTATCCAATGCCTAATCTTTCTTTAAAATATTAAAAAAAAGGACATTAAGTTAGTGCCTTAACTCTATGCACAATAATACAAAATGATGAATTGTTCAAATAAAATAATATTATTGTTAATGGAATCATGTTTTATTTGCTAGTAAAAGCTTCAAATATATATTTGTTGTAATATTGAAAATTAGTACAAGTACATTATAAACATATGAAAACACATTTCAATTTTTTTAATATAATTATTATAAACCATAACAATTTCACAAAAATATATAAATATTGTCTTAAAAATGGGTAACACTAAAATGTAATTCCAAAGAATAATTTATAAATTGTATTTTATACTTGAACCAAAATATAATACAAATCTTAACACTTTATAACATTTATAAAATAATTCATTAATTTTTTCATAAAAGTTTATGAAATTAGTTTATAAAATATATTTAATTCTTATTTTAAATTCAAATGAAATTTAAAACTTAATAAATGTAATTTGAAAATGTTTAAAGCAACATATACTTAACAAATGAGCTTGGAACATATACTTCACAAATGAGCTCTGAAAATGTCTAAACGAGATAGATAGAATTTATTTTATGTTTATTAGCATAAAATTGATTGTGAATATCAACGATGACGAACATGATCACGATCACTAAGATCAACTTTGGTATATCGGATTTTAAGAAGGAAAATACTTGGTTTTCTTTAAAAGCTTGTTCCTATGCTCAAAAAGCTTTCCAAGAGGCTTTCCAAACTCACTATAGTTTTGGAAATTTAGGAGGTTATAAATGTTTGTATTGTAGAAAATACTATGAAACTCATATCTAATGTGGGTGTAAGTAAGGAACTCTAAGAGAAAGTGATTTTCATCATCAACGCTCATAGAATCACCCAAATGCAAAACCATTTCCGCCCATGGAGTTTTAGGAATAGACCAATGCCATGTTTTGCTATGGAGTTCATGAGAGTTCGTTCTAATCTTGGCTATATTAATTTTCTTTCGTGAGCTAGTTACTACCGATAGATACTTCTGATCCTCCAAGTTAGGATTAATGACCTCCTTATAGTATCTTAATGTTCTCTTAACTGCTAATTTTTCCTCACACTGGAATTTCTCTTTAAAATTAGAAGTAATAATATTTTTTACATTGTCAATGTTCTGCAAAATTTTGTTTTCATTAATGCCCCAATGGTTTAACCAAGCCATGGTATATTTACACCAACATCGCTTGAGGCGTAGTTTGTTTTGACTTGAGTTTAAATAAATTTTAGGAAGTCTCTCATTTCCCATGTTATTATCTTATGCTTATACATCAAGTACCTAGTCATAGCAATCCTCTCGATGTGGGAAATACCCACTTTTATGAGGAGAATAAGATAAGGTGTATTGCTTTTAATTTTGAGGTTATAAGTTATAAACCGCTTTATATTTGCTCAATATTACTCCAAGATTCTCTAGAATTGTTTCACCCCCGTACTTTACAACCATACAAGATAACAGGGATGACAAGAGTGTCAAAGAGGAACTTCTTTTTATCCCACATGACCACTAGATTGGTTGATTTACAGTTATTTTCAGGACCAAAATAAACTTTCCACCCTCCATTAATCCTTTTCTCAATTCTATAGCTCCAATTGAGCTTGTGATGAATATCAATTCCGAGATACGTGTAAGAACTCACTTCCTCTATATTTCTATTATCATAAATAAAGTTTGCATGGGTGTTCTTAGATTTTATATAAACATGATGTTTGTCTTGTCGGTGTTAACAGTCATACCCATGTTAGAGAAAAAATATTTAATAATTCTTAATTGCTTTTCGAGATCAGAAGGACACCTTGCCATAAGAACAATATCATCAGCATAAAGTAGGAGGATGATAACTATCCCAGTTAAGATTATACCAGCGCAACCTACTTCTTCTAAACACTTTTCTAGCTTATCAATGTAAATGCCAAAAAGGGAAGGGGAAAGGGGGCAACCTTGTTTAACTTCAATATTACAATTTATATCTATTGTCCACCTCTCATTATTCTTCAAAGTTGGCAATGACATTTTTGTATAACCTCATCGCAACAACTCTCAGCTCAAAAGGAACCTTAAGGTCGTCTATGATATTCCACAGGTTATTTCTAGTCATTGTATCAAAATATTTCATAAAATCCACAAAGCAACAAAATAGGCCAGACTTATTATTACGACATTCCTTTGCAATGATCCTAAGTGTAAGGAGTCGGTTCCTTGTTGAATGATTCCTTCTAAAATTTGTTTGGCCTTTAGCCCGCTTATTTTCCATTTCTAGCCATACATTGATCTTATTTTCTAAGAGAATATCATATAACTTAGCTAAGAGAGGGATAATCATAATAGTCTTATAGTTAGAGGTGTCATTTTTATCGCCGGTTTTGAAAATAGGAATAATGAGGCTTTGGGTCCAAGGTTTAAGAAACCCTTGCTTGACCGCTAGATTAAAGAGTTTGTGGATGTGCGGGATAAAGACATGCCCTCCAATTTTTAATATTTCGGCTTGGTAGCCTTCAATGTCTTTGGATTTTCCATTTGCTAAGCACTTAACCCCAAAATCTATGTCTTCTGAAAAGAAAACTTCTTTCGTTGTAAGAAGAGTTTGAATGTTATCTCTAGTATCTGGGGATTCATAATGCGTTTTAAGATAGGTATTCCAATCTTTTAAAGCAATTTTATTGTCTTCTTTTGCTTTGCGAGTTAGAATTTGCCACCATAATTTCTTAGGAGCCACCTTGAAGAGGTGTAGAAGATTTTCCTACCTTTCACTTAGATAATGTCTTTTTCTTCTTAATTAAAACTTTGTAATGATTTGTCTTATCCATTTTTATCAAATTTATAGTAACTTTCTTAATTACAATAGAATTGATTTATTTATGTTTGTTAGCATTTATATAACTTAAGACTTTTATAAATCTATATAAATAAATAAAAACACTTAAAAAAATTCAAAAATTTTAAAGTTAATAATTTTATTAAAGAATGTGTGTGATAATTCACATATCTATATATACTTTCGATTTTTTTTTTAATTAATATGTTAAGAATTGATCAAAGATTTAGATACTTTCGATTTTTTTTTTAATTATATTATGTTAACATAAAAATAAATAAATATTTTCATGGTTTTCTTCTAAACAATGATGTTTGCATTAGTGCTAATGTTGCACTTTGACTTTTATATAATAAGTCTTTTTAATCCATCATATTTATTAATACTTAATTAATAGTATTATTTATTAAAATTATAGTTTATATATGCTTTATTAATATATATAATATTTTCGATTATAATTATAATTTTATAGTTTATATATAATATTAATGTAAGGAGCATTAGTCTTTAATTCGTGTTTATATTACAAACTACTCTATAACACTAAAATATACTAGTATAAAACAACATCGAGAGGACAAAATATTGAAAGTGAAAACAAAGTTAAGCTAATAAGAATTTGATTTAAAAAATAGTATAAAAAAAATGATAGCTATTTCTCAATGCATTGGAAAACATAACAATGCAATTTCTCAAAAAATAGAGAATATTCGTAATCTTGTTTGGGAATTAACAGGAAAAGATGGTGTTGCAAGAATTCCAAGCTAGCACTAAGAGTTAAAATACATTAATGTCCTGTCCTTGTCTTGTGAAATGGCAGTGACCCTTTTCCTTTTCCAAATTCTCAAGCTAGATTTGAATCCTCTGTTTTGAAAAAATGTTGCATTTAACATGCATATAGTTGTGCATAGTCAATTGGAGAAACTGTAAAAAAAACACATAATGATCAAATAAAACATTGTTGACAAAATACATTTCAAATTCAAGTTGAAACTGATAAAGTAATCAAAATTAATTATGTTAGACTTAGATAAGAAATATGCAAATTTTCATTGATGTCAAAGTACATTTTTTTGGAAGTTCATTGACAGATAGGAAAACTAGCTCTAGCTCATTCAGATAGGATTTATGCATTAGAACAGTGATACTGCCATATGGAAACAACAATTAATTAGGAAAATATTATGAAATACCTGAAAGGGGTTGTTTATTCATCAAATATGCAGCAATTTGATCTTTATCATATTTATAGGACTATCATCAACATAGCATTTTGATCTTTATCATATTCATAACTTCATTCCATATATGTTCATATCAAACATAACATTGGCATTTTAGTTAACAAAGGGAAACATTGTAATAATTATGTTCCATATATGTTCATATCAATTGAGATTGAAGTAGATAAACATATATTTTTCCATAAGAAAATGAACAAATAAACAGAAAAAATGATTTATATTCTATATCTCTAGAACAGCTAGGACTGCCTTCTCTACTATTTGATTTATATGTATTCTGGACAAAATATTATGGAGATAACTAATCAAATACATGCATAGAATATAGGAAGCAAGAAAATAAATGTGTGTAGTGTTGTTATTTGTGCACGTAAAGGAATTCTAGCAACACCTGCATGCTTCCTTTGTCATGGAACAATGTCGAGGATAAATGTTGGTTCAAAATTTCAACTCTACCACCAATGGAAGATGTCCTAGTTGGGTGCATAAATAATACTTTGAAGGGCATAAGCTATAAGTCTAAGATAAATTAATCTTGGATGCTACAATAAACAGAGAGTTAATCAGTTGCTTATCCGAGTAAAAATAGAAGTGAATCTATTTGTTCATTTGTCAAAGTATGTAGATAACATGAAATATAATAAAACATAGTACGATTTATATGTAACATTTGTACTGATCATGAAAGAGTAAGGAGTAATGAGTGGCAGTGTAAAGATTCACCTGTATGAATTAAAACAAATCAAGGCTTCCATGTTTGTTTTTTTAGTCTGAGGCAGTTTATGAAAATTCCAATTGTTCTTGTGTTTGTAAAATGCAAGCTCTATTAAATGATGCCACAACAAAAACATGAATAGGTTAATTAGAGTATCAATTTTTTATAAAAAATCCTTACCATGGTTCATGTGTGAGAGTTAATAGAGTATGACTTCCAACTTGTAACAAGTCTCCAAGAGCATCTTATCATTCCAGTCCTTAGATATAAACTTAAATGTGTAACAATTAATCTATGATGAACTTTCAACTTTTGGGAAATGCCCATAAGACCAAATAAACATTGCTTTCAATCATGATTGAGAACATATAGACTTGTTTTAAAGCAATCAGAAGTTTCATTTTTTTGACAATTAGATATTGGTTTTGTTTTGTATTCAAAGGTGATATGTTTAAAAGGGTTTTAAGTAGATAAGAAAAAAATTTGTTTTACAAGAATAGTACTGAAAACATAAAAGTATAGTAGACAAGTAGATATGATAAAGTAAGATATCATGTTCATCCCATTCAACTTTGTGACTTTCAAATAAAAATATGATTAATTATTTGGTGAATTGGGGCATTCCTTATTTTCAGAAAGTAAGTTTTCACAACAGTCTATGCCTCTTAGTAAAATTAACAAATGAAGCAAAATCAACCCTTACACTAGGGTGTGTACATACCTGGGAGAGAGAGAGATAGGAAAAGATCCAGGCTAGGTTTAGACAGATAAAGAAATGGGTACAACAACCAAGATCCAAGAGGAAAACTTTTACCAAGACAGTAAAAGGGAGAAAGAGGGTTTGCAACATTTTTATTTAAACAAGGCAAGGCTCCAAACACAATAAAAATAGAATTTCTAGGTAGAACGGGTCTTAAAAAATGCAGTTGTAATGACTTTAAGTTAATAACAGACATGAAGGCAATACCAAGAGGAAACTCTATAAATTCTTATTTGCAACCTCCATTTGTTGGGTCTTTCCTAGCTTTCTTTAGAGTAGATGTCTTCTTCTGAAGACACTTTCTCATTTAAACAATTGTACCTTCTAAATATTTATTTACTCGTTGAAGACTTAGCTTAGGCAGATCCACATTTAGCTACGTTGCTTTTCCTGCAAATCCTTCCTTCTTCATAACTTCGTTCCAAACATGGCTTGCGTAATGATGACATATAAGAGTAATTAATCTTGGCATTCTTCTTCATAAATTTGTTCAAAAAATGGTCTGCATAATTAGGACATATAGGAGTTATTAATCTTGTTTGGGAATCCATGAATCTCCATAGTAATTCTCTATTCACCCCCCTAAAGAAGAGTACAGTATGTACTCATCCTTTGCTTCTCGAATATCGTACATCCCTTTCTTGAAGGTTTCCATAAACATCATTGCACTTAAAATTGTGTTTAATCAGCTAACCTGTAATGCTCATTTTCATTAGCAAATACATTGTCTACAGAACTTGACATGAGCCGTGAAAAGCTCTTTTCTCAACCCCCATACAACCTATTTTATCAATCATATAATTGCATCATCCATGCATCAAAACAAACTAACATAAGATGGGTTTGTCAATCTAGTTGTGTGCTTGTCGGACTGTAAAACATTTAAAATTGAATATCAACATGCTTCCCATGTTCCAAATAATGAAATATCAATCACCTAGCATGTTAGATCGACCACCCAACCTGTCAACATAGGACAGACCCTCAAGCAGCAAACGAAGGTTACAAAATAATCCTTCATCAAAACCCAGTTAAAAAAACACTTGTCCAAACATGCGAGACACCTATCCAACTTCCATTCTCCAAACCAATGACACACCTGTTCAAATTCCATTCGACAAAATGATAAGGAATATGGGATACTTAGTCTACATTATGTAAAATTTTCCAGAGGACCTTTACTTCCAGATGATTCTACATTCTGTTAGCACTCCAAGAAACTATTCTAGGCTGTAACTCGAAGATCCCTGGTAACTTAACTATTATTTCAATGGTTCACTCAATGATGGGTAATATTGGATCAAAATGAATATCTAACTCACTGAATGGTATACTCAAGACAATCTTAAGTAGATTCAGACAACAAGGCCTTCAAGAGCTACTGTCAGATAGGTAATAGATAAATATGGATGAAGAAACTAACTTTATTAACTAGAACACATACATACAACCATACATATATGATGGGCCAATAAAACTAGTATGATTACTTATGATCCTTTGCTCACTAATCAGATGGTAAGATGTCAGTCACCAATAGATTATGTAAACATAGATAAAGAATAGAATTTCACTCATAAGAATAGAAAAGAAATGTAAAAGAAGATCTGACAAATAACAATGAAAGAAGCTTGCATACTGAATATATTATAGAAAGTGTCTTTATCACAACAACAGTGTAGTTTAGAACTCCAAATCGACCCTTTGTTCTACAGAAGTCATAGGCTTTATTTCCTTTACAAAATTATTCTGGATTGAATTTGCTAAAAATAGACAGTTAAAAACAGTTGCAAGAAAATAGGAAAAGATCCTATTTTGATGGTCAATCTCCATATCTCAAAATATTTTCCTGATCTTCGAAATCTTTTACAGCTGCAATAGAAAGTGAAGGAGAAATTGAAATTTCCATTTGGCAGACAAGTCACCTTTTACCAAAATAGGCAGGAATCCTTATCACCTCTATCTTTGCTGGCGAAAACTGAAACAGAACTCTAATATTGATGCCTTTAGTCTTTGTCTATCATTATAAATCATCCTCAAAACATTTGGATCATAGAGTCTTGGGTCTGGGAAAAATAAGGTCTCTCTGCCATGTTTGCACTTTCGGTGGCTAATGAGTGATGATAGCGCTTCCATCCTGACGGTTCCTGTGTATGAAGGACGTGTTTACTGCTTCAACCTTCCTGTGAGTTTGGTGGCTAAAATAGCTTCGAATTTCATGTTTAAGATTCCTAAAGTTAGGATTTTCGGTGGGTAATGAACAGTTGAAATGTTCACCTAACCCACTGAAACCTAAGCTTTGATTTTCTTGAAGAAAAACAATGTTCAATGTGTTTCAGACTTCATTACATACCCAAAGCTCTCACAATGAGCCTTAAAATTTTCAAAAATGTTTTTTGACTTCCTATCACTACATGAAATAAATTGTTTAATTTATTTGAGGAGATAACATCTGGCTCCTACTCAAGGATGGAACCTCCCTGTGAGGTTCCAAGAACCATAGATCAAATGTCTTTCCTATAAAACAAAAATCAAACCTATCTTCTAGTGTTCCATTGGGGATGGAGTTATTTTGCAAAAAACAAAAAACAAAAATGATATTTACAATGACAAGGCTTTGAAGCCTTAGATGAAATAGAGTTTCAAAAATCGCCCATTGACTAGGCCACCAAACATTTATTCACCTTCCAGACTTTTTAGTTTGAAAGTGTTGTTCTGTTGCACTTGAATTATCACAAAAGGACCTGTCCACAGAGAATCAAATTTACTGTGGTTTCCCTTGTCTTGCCTAACAACATCCCATTTCAGAACCCAGTCTCCAACCTAAAAATTGTCCACCTTTTCTTTCTTATCAAAAGTATTTTTTTATCTTATTTTGGTGAGCTTTTGAATTCTCCACCAACTACTCTTTAACTTGTTGCAACTCAACCAAATCAAGCATTCTTCTTACCATGTCATTTGGTTCATCATGTTCCTCTTGAAATAACTTGGCTATTGGTAGAACTTGCTGAATGGGGAAAATAGCATGAGTACCATAAACCAATTTAAAAGGAGAATTCCCTATGGATTTTGTGTTGGTCACTCTGTCATCCCAAAGAGAAAACTTTAGCTTAGAATCCCATCCCTTCTGGTTTTTCTCCAATAGATTTTTGATCATTCTAACAGTAGTGCCCCATATTTTGACTCCGGCATATTTATCACTCAGACTTATTACACTATATTTACTTATTATCTGTGGACTCAACTATACTTCATAAACTATATTTTGGCATGTTATATGTGATTATTTACTAATGTTATGATGTTATCAGGATTATGCTCTGATTATGTTATTATGATATTATCATGCTTATATTTATGCTTTGATTATGATGTTACGACGATTAACATGCCTATGTAGATGCTTTGATTATGATGTAATGATCATTATCATTTATATGAAATTATTGTGCTTATGCGATTACCATGAGGTAGTCGTCATCAGATTCATTTATTTCATAACAAAAACATATATTTGATTGCAATCCGTGATATGATGTGATATGTATGATGTGGTACATGGGCACCCATCCATGATGCGATTGATTTTATGATTTTATGTGATGAAAGGAAATAATGTTGATAATATGGACCAGCTATTGATTTAATATTGTTATGAATGCATGTTTGCATAGTGCTAACCTGCAGGGTACAGGGGCTATGTGATAGCCAAGTGTGTGATGCAAAGTATGACTTAATACATATCTTGAAGAGAGCCTTAATTGCCAAGCGATGGTACGATGACACGTACCAATAAAATCGATAGCAACGTAGTATGGTTTGATGGAGTATATACCCAGTATGTTGAGAGGGATGGATGCATTTCCCACCCTATGTCACTTTGATACCTGAGGTCGTGGGAGGGTAGTGATGAGACACACTCCCAAGTTGTTGTGATGATGATGGTCGGATGCCTGCTAGGAGAGGCTAGGTCTGCTAGTTAGCCAACGCTACCGCTCTCAGGTTCTGTGTGGGAAGGTCAGTACAGCTAGCATCCACTTTGTACTAGCAGAGGAAGGATAGGGCGAATGCGGACGTAGGTTAGGATGGTTTGACATATTAGTTATTATTGTTGAGTGTTGGACATTTATGATACCAGATTAGTGATGGTAGGTACCAATCTTAATTGACTGATTAATAAGAACATATCTGTTAAATAACTCTGAATGTCAAAGAAATCATATTATATCTATATATTTGTCTTGTTGCGTGAAATATTATTCGTATCAGCAGGAATTTAGGTGTTTTGGTTATAGTACATGTGCAGCCTGTGCATGTACTGGCCATGCATGCACACCTCACACATGCACGCTAGTATGAAATATTAATTGAAAAACATTAACCTTGGATAAATGGGGTGGGTTAACTAAGTAATTGTGATTTATTTAATCCTGTAAATGTACCTTATTTATTAAAAATCAATGTGCGAGGGGACTTAACAATAAACATAAACATGTCGATGTTATCATTTCAATCAATTAATAATAATACTACAATTAATTATTTATTGATTAATACTAATAATTATTATTTTATTTTGTTGTCATTATCTATTATTATTATTGTATATTATTAGTGTTTATTATTAAGTTATTAATAACATATAATAATTTACAATACTATTATTACCATTATTTTACCATTCAGCATGAAACTTAAACAAACAATATTGGTGTAATTTTATGACAGTTGGTTATGTTTTAAATTTACACGTTCAATTCAATAGGATAGGCATCTAGTAATTTCCACCATCTCATCCGGAGTGAAGAATTGTACAATTCAAGAAAAATTATTTGCATACAACGAATGTCTTAAATAACCTGAACTAGTTGAACTGCCCAAGAAACAACTAAATAATACTTATCATTTTAAATATGAAGGAGGCGGTGGAAGAAGGGAAGGCGGTGGAAGAAAGGAAGGGAAGGAGGTATAAGGAGGGGGATCGAATGGTTGAAGAGGGGGGATTATTTTGGAGAGTATTTTGGGGAGAGAATTTTTACAGAAGAAGAGAGGAAAGAAGGTGATGGAACAGTAATGGAAGAAAACTGGAGGAGGGGGTTAAATGCAGGGGAAGAATTACACTCTCAAACAAGGAAGTTTCTATCGTGTTTATCGCCATGTGGGATCGGGGGCTACAAAACCCGTCGATTTCCTAGGGCTAGCAGGTTCAATGCTGTTCGGCAAGGTGGATCATCCGAATTGGCATCAAGGCTCAGACGAGGCTCAGACAAGGGAGAGGCAAGGCTACAGGAGTAGGATCCAGGGACTATCTTCATCTTACTTAAAGTTCAGGTATTTTTCTGTGTAACCCTCTCGTTAATGCACAAATAAAGGAATCCTGAAAATCAGAGTAAGAATAAATGTCATTTGCTATTACATTTTAGGACTTAGTGCTTTGTCGGGCAAGCAGAGCACTACAGAATGGTATCAGAGCCCTAGGTTCTAAAACTGGAACCTAAAGGGGCCCTCTAGGAGAAAAAAAATAAACATTATATGGAAGATAAATCAAAACTAAAATTTACACACTACAAATTAAATAAATTGATGTATAGTGTTGCTGTAAATTGAAGATTTGTTACACAAGTAGAAAGAGGTTCTAAGTTACAACGCACATGATGAGTGAATATTTTGAGGACAAAATTATCCTAAAGACCATAAGTTAAAGGATAGTAGCACACCCAACATTCTCTTCTGTGCAGAACCGTCTTCTTTCATAACCTGAATAAAAAAAAAATTACCTGCAAAAACAAAAACAAATGGATATTACATTTTAATTCATGGGATAACAAGATAGTGTAACTACCCATGTCAGATCTATGGTATCTTTATTCCTCCTCTTTTTTTTTTAAAACACATCAACTGTATTTTCATAGGAAATATAGGATGAGGTCGTTCTTTCTTTAGGAATCATCAAGAGAGTTACACTATAAACTCATTTGCAAAATTATAGGGTATGCGTCTATGGGCAGAAAATTTAAATAAACAAGCCTAATCATAAAACAGCTTAAGGAAGCTGCCCCTTCTTACTAAAAAAATTGGGAAAGAAAAAAAAAAACATAATAAGAGCATTTAATTGAGAGGAACCTCGAACTATCCTTGTGCAAGGATGTAGATTCCGTTCATTAGCAGGGTCTTTACTTTTTTTTTTGTATTTGAAAGACTCTCTCTCTCTAAGCTCTGCATTTTTTTTTTTTCAGCGCAAGCCTTGGGCTTGTCTCTCCCATTTTCCCTCAAACCATCCTCTCCCCATTTTACCTGCATTATTCAATTCGACCATGATGTCGTTCCATAGAGACTTTGATCTGCCCAACCTCAACAACAAACCTTAATACACAGATGGTAATGGGCATCTCCCCACCAAGAGATCATTTCCCATCCAATTCCAAGCATTGTTTGGGAGTCTTGACGACTATAACAGCATAAGACGCATTGTAGACAACATACTCACTCACACTTCCAAGGATAGCCCTCTGCAAGGGTCCCATCCCCCTACTACCCACAACCAGAGAGTGTGGCTGAAGGTCAGCCTCTGCATCACACAATTTTTCTCTTGCATCGCCCCAGTAAACCTTGAGACCCACAGTCAGATCCTTGTGAATGGCAGCTAATCTCACCTCTTCAACGATTTCTGTTGTTAAAGAGATGCCATATTTAGTCAATATGGCCAAGCTTCCAATATCCTCCAGAGGCACAAGGGGAGCTCCTCCTTCCATCCAAATTTGGGCTTCCCCATATTCAACGTCGCTGTTCACGTATATTAAGAACACCATATCTCCATCTCTGGCAAGGTTGGCGAGAGCCCAGTGGAGGGCGTATTCGCTGCCTGTGGAAAAATCTATGACAATGCCTACATGCCTCTTCGCAAGGATGAAATTTCTAGCTGCGAGAATCAATTTGAAGCTCAAATTTGTGAGATTTTGTTATAAAACCGATTGAACTAGAGCAGCGTCTCTTAAAGACGCATACTGCAAATTGTTCTGTGCATAAAGTGGCTATCTAGCTACTCTTCCACATCTAACTTCACCCATCCTGAACAACACTCCTTTCCACTAAAGCTTTAACGTGCCCGGCCTGAACACGCTGCTTATCCGCGACACCCTTGGCCAAACGCATGACCCAAATGAAGAGTTCCATTCATGTAAGGGTATGGAAAGTTTCCAAAGAGAATTTTCACCTTCAACCGGGGACTCGGCGCCAGCTTCAGCTTTAAAGACATCAGCTCCTTCCAATCTCTTCTGTGCCTCCCTCTGTATTTTTAACAACTGATCTCTTCTTACAAAGCTCCTGGCGCCCTCTACGGTTGTTGTTGTACTCATCCTTCTGCTGCTGAAAATGGAAGCCAAGAAACCGAATTCGAGATGCCCAATAGAAAAGGAAGAGAAATGCACAGTGATGGATTGAACGAGTGATACGCCGGTTTCGTTCCACTGCACTCGGCTCCTCCCCCCCACCATTAGCCTTACCGATCCATGGGGATTTTCTGCCATCGAGCCATATTGTCGCCTCACGCATCAGGTAGGTGTTATTATCATGGAGAACCAAACACCTAAATCTCCCATGCTATCTCTACACTACGCCTTCCCTTCTTGCACTACGCGCCCCCCCCACCCCACCGTCTCCTGGTTAGGTATCCAGGCACTGAAACCTAACATGAAATTGGAGGAAGGGCTCGGAGGGCTGCCATACAAGAGAAAGGATATCACCCGGTGTAAGTCAAACCCTTTTTATGGAACTTAGCTCGAGTTGCAGGTTCAGAGCTCCTCCATCTAGAAACAATTGTAAAAAAATGAGATATTGGCACACGGGCGTGGAAGGAGTATCACCTTTTTAAAAGGCATCCTTATTCAGCTGAGGACTCATGGATTACTAGCACGTGAGCTTCATGCAAGGGGAGCCTCATGCATGTGCCCGTGTGGCTTACATGCACCATACATTCACGTGAGTAAGGTAGGGAAGGCTTTTAAAAGGTGGATATAATTTTATGTAACTTTATATTTTAATTGCCAGTTGGAGCTTCGATGGAGGGACTCACTCCGACATCTCACTGGATTGGATTGAAAGAGACAGATACTGACTTAAGTTGGAACTTTCCACACAGGCAGCTCAAAGAAGTCACTCGTACAACTCAATATTCGATTGGATGGAGCCTGGAGGGACTCACTATTTTAAATTACACCAATATTTGAGCACTATTAAAATTTGAAAATTATAAAAGTTATTAAGACTTTTATAATTAATTTAATTAGTCTATTATTTATTTTAAATAATTTATTATAAATTATAAATCCTTAAAGTATTTAATGTATTAAGCTTTAGATAATTAATAAAGTTTACATCTCATTAATTTAATATATGTATATTTATATATTCATAAAAATAATAAGCCAAAGCCTCTAGTTGTCTTTTCTTCAGTATTGGAAATGCAATTGAATCCATAATCAATTGTAAAATTATTATCATTAAAACAGATTCAAAAACGCATAATGTTAAATTGTATTTTCCTTTTCGAGGGGAGTTGGGGATTTTGCATTCCCAGGGTTTAATTTGGTAGTTTAGTATTGCTTTGCCAATATACGGAAGCCTTTGGAGCATTTTGTCAGTATGGTAGATTTTAACATGGAGCAAACTGATAAATATATTTACTTGTATATACTTTAAAGTACTTATATATTTTTCTTAGTATTAATTCATAGAAATAATCAGTTTAGTTTCCTTTTGTAGACCTTTAAAACATACATATAAATGTATGGATATTTTTGTTGATAAACTATACTAAAAAAGCTCCTTCAGTTAGGTAGGCTTGTTTTGGTTACATCAATTCTATTAAATTCAATTTAATATTTAAACTCCAAAATTGTTCCTCATGATTCCATGCAGAGTAACGCGTGTATCTATTTGCACCAGCATGTATCTGTTTGCAATGATTTTACATGTTTTCATTTTATTTTATTTTATTCTTTTACAAAAATTAAATTATAAATATAAGTGTGTTGTAAACCACACATTGTCTGGTTCATTGAAAGAGCTAGCTATCTCTTAGTGCACTTTAAATAATTAATTTATTATTAAATTAAAATTAGATGTTATAAGTGGTTTGTAATTTAATATTTAAATTAGATGCTATGTTCAATTAAGTTAAGATAAAAGTTCTCATTAAAATAGATGTTAGGGTAATTAAATGTAGTATTTAATGTGATTTTGCTTTAATCTAATATTAATTAGTTAGAAATAGCATTTAAATGTTAAATGTTGGGAGTTGAATATTAATTGTAAACCTAACAATATAGATAACATTAAAATTTAGATATGGTAACTTTAGTTAGTCTATGTTATTGGAAATTCAAGTATTAAACTTAAGGCATTACCGAGACTTTGACTGATAGTCGAAGAGGCGAGATGGATGTGAAATAAGAAAAACAAGAAACTGTTGAGACTAGCATTACGAGCTGAACGTTAAGGCATAGATTAAACCCCAAGATGAAATCATTTAATGAAAGTGACTATGCGTGTTTTACGCAATTATTGACAATTTGTCTCTATGCATAAATATAAGCATTGCATAACTAAATTTTATCTCTGCAATTATTAGATTGAGATAATAATGGCATAATGTTATTGAATATGCCAGGAATTATCATGGTTCAAACATGTAGAGGTCAAGGTCGAGGTCAAGGTCGAGGTCGAGGTCAACCACCCTCACCGCCACCACAGACCCCACCACCGACACCGCCAAGGACAACCTCCAGTCCTGAAATGGGGGTGATATTGAGATCCTTGGAAACCATCATGGCCACACTAAATAGGTAGTCGGAGAGGATTGTAGAGGTAGAAACCACACAGGTGAGCCGATAAAACTCTGAGAGGGCAAAGGGCCCAAGGCAAGAACCGCTTCAGGATATTTCTAGAGAGCTACAGAAGATCAAAATTCCCGAGTTCTCAGGAGGACGATCGGGTAAGCACACTGAAGCGTGGCTCGAGGGTATGAAGAGGTGCTTTGCACTAAATGAGTATAACTCAAGTTCCAAGGCTAGAATGGCCATCTTCCAGCTAAAGGGCGATGCCCTAAATTGGTGGTCAGACCTCGAGAAACAATTGCATCTTACTCCTTTGTCTGTTTCATGGGAGTTATTCGAGGAGAGGTTCAACATGAAGTATCTTCCGGTTTATTATAGGGAACAACAGGTGGGTTCCTTTCATGCTTTGGTATAGGGAAACATGACAGTGGAAGAGTATGAAGCTAGATTCATGGAACTGGTAAAGTATGTTCCATACTTGGACTCGGATGATCGACAGGTGGAGCGATTTGTGTATGGACTCAACTACAAGATCAGGGCTGCAGTACGGATGTGGAAGCAATCTTCAGTTGCCATGGCAGTTGAGTATGCTCGCTATGCTAAGGATATGTCAGATGCAAAGGGAGGAAGCAAGTTGATAGGATCCAATCAATATGTTACAGGGAAGGCCCCACGACCGTACTTCAGAGGAGGACAATCCAAACCTCCTCCTTATGGTAACAGGTTCACCCCGAGAGGTAACACTTCAGTTAACTCAGTATCACAGGCTTCATCAACAAACCATGGGAACTGAGGACGAACACAGGGAAATCCCTATAGAGGATCGGGAGCTTTTAGAGGATCTAGGGGAAGGAAAACATCCCAGAGGACTCCTCCTAGCAACATGCAAGCACCACCTAATGTCTCTTGTTGGGGATGTGGAGGTCCTCATTTTCAGTGGGATTGTCCTAAGGGGTAGACCAGCAGCAGGCAGAAGGAAAGAAAAGTATCCATGGGCAATTCTGATAACTCTCATCGAATTCTTGCAGCTGTTCACAACCACCAGGAAGAACATCAGTCCACCATAGTAGAATCCACTGGTAAAGTAAACAATGTCAAACTTGAAATTTTATTTGATCTTGGTGCAACAGATAGTTTTATTTCACCATATGCATTAGATAAATGTGGGTTGGTAGCCTGCGAGCATGATGATTTTGAATCGGTCGAGATGGCTTCAGGGGTTAAACAAGCAGTAGGTCTTAAGGTAATGGGGTGTCAAGTTGACTTAGGAGTATGCACCACTAAGTTGGATGCTTATGTCACCAATTTGGGCACCTATGACCTCATTGTCAGCATGGATTGGTTAGAAGACCATAGAAATTTCATGGATTTATATGCAAAGAAAGTCTTGTGCCTTGATGATGAGGGTCGAGCAATTCAAATCCAGGGTTGAAAGAGGAAAATATCCCACCGTTTCATCTCTGCGATGAAAGCTAAAAGGTGTTTAAGACAAGGATGTCAGTTGTTTGTAGTTGAGACGGTGAGTGATAGTAAAGGACCTTCCTTGAATTCTTACCCAGTATTATCTGAGTTCAAGGATGTCTTTCCAGAAGAACTTCCACAACTACCTCCCAAATGAGAGCTTGATTTCATGATCGAACTAAAACCCAGTGCGGAGCCGATCTCAAAGACTCCTTATAGAATGACAACCCCTGAGCTTCGAGAGTTACAGATCCAGTTAAAAGAGTTGCTATACTTGGGACTAATTAGACCTAGTATCTCACCATGGGGAGCACCAGTGATCTTTGTTAAGAATAAGGATGGATATTTGCGACTGTGCATAGATTATAGGGATTTGAACAAAGCCACAGTGAAGAACAGGTATCCTATACCAAGAATTGATGACCTATTTGATCAGATGAAAGGCGCATCAGTCTTCTCTAAGATTGATTTGTGGTCAGGGTATCACCAACTCAGGATTAAAGAAAATGACATTTCTAACGCTGCTTTTCAAACTCGATTTGGGCATTATGATTTCGTAGTAGTAACATTTGGTTTGACCAATGCTCCAGCAGTATTCATGAGGCTCATGAATAGTGACTTTTTGAATTACTTGGACCACTTTGTTTAGGTATTCTTAGATGACATTCTTATATATTCTAAGAATGAGAAGGAGAATGAGGAGCACTTGCGGTTAGTATTAACTTACTTAAGGGAACATAAACTATTTGGTAAATTGTCTAAGTGTTCTTTATTCCAAAAGGAGATTCACTACTTAGGGCATATCATATCAGGAGAAGGGATCTCAGTGGACCCAGAAAAAGTGAAGGCCATCGAGGATTGGCCTATTCTGAAGAATGCGCATGAGGTGCGTAGCTTCATGGGATTAGCAGGGTATTACAGAAGATTTGTGGAAGGATTCTCCAAGATTTCAAAACCCATCACCACCTTGTAGTGAAAGGGAATCCGATATGAGTGGACAAATGAATGTGATGTCGCTTTTGCTGAATTAAAGAGATTGCTGACAAGTGCACCAATCTTATGGGTACCAGATATGGATAAAGACTTCATGGTATGTACCGATGCCTCGAAGCAAGGGTTAGGAGCAGTTCTAATGCAGGAAGGTGGGGTAATAGCTAATGCATCTCATAATTTGAAGCCTCATGAGGAGAAATATGCCACACATGATCTAGAATTGGCAGCAATAATGTTGGCACTAAAATTTTGGAGACACTACCTGGTTGGTAGAAGTTTCACACTTAAAACAGATCATCAGAGTTTGCAGTATATTTTTACACAAAGGGATCTAAATGCTAGGCAACAACGATGGAGTGAGTTCATGAGTGAGTATGACTTTGGTATCTCATATATCAAAGGAAAGGAGAATGTGGTGGTAGACGCTCTAAGCTGAAGGTCAAGGATTTTCTCCTTAATCCCCTTGAGAGTGGATTTGAAGGAGAAAGTGCTCGAACAACTCTTGGGAGATGGTTGGTATATAAAGGTAACCTTAGATATTCAGAGTGGGAAGAAGTGTGAGTCGAAGTATTATGGGTACCATATTGAGGAAGATGGGTTGCTGCGGTACCAAGGGAGGATGTATATCCATAAAGAAGGTGATCTCAGGGAAGCAATCCTTAGAGAGGCCCATAGGGCACATTATTGTGTGCACCTTGGAGTGAAGAAGATGTATGCAGACATGAAGAAGCTCTTCTTCTGGGCCAGTATGAAGAGCGATGTAGTGGATTTTGTTTCAAAATGCCTAGAATGTCAGCAAGTCAAGGCAGATCATCGACACCCAGCCGGTCTCTTACAGCCTCATGATATTCCTGAGACTAAATGGGAAGTCATTTCCATGGACTTCGTTGTGGGATTGCCCCTCACATCCTCGAGCCATAATGCGATACTCGTGGTGGTCGACAAACTGAACAAAAGTGCCCACTTCATTCTAGTGAGAGACACTTATGATGTGACAGATGTAGCAAGGGTATTCATAAATGAAATTGTACGCCTTCATGGAGTTCCAAAGAAGATAATTTCTGACCGAGACCCTAAGTTTACCTCTAGATTTTGGACAAGCATGCAATCAGCATTAGGGACCCACCTGAACTTAAGCTCAACTTATCATCCCAAGACAGATGGGTAGATAGAGAAGGTGAATCAGGTAATGGAGGACATGCTTAGGATGTATGTTATGGATCGACAAACATAGTGAGAGAAATATCTTCCTCTAGTGGAGTTTGCATATAACAACAGTCATCACAGCTCCATTGGTATGCCTCCATACCAAGCATTATATGGGATACCTTGCAGGACTCCACTCAGTTGGGACAGGTTGGAGGATCGTGTTTTAGTCAGGCCTGAGTTGCTTCAGGAGATGGAAGAGCAAGTGGTACAGATCAGGAAGCAGCTTAAAGAAGCACAGGATAGACAAAAGAGTTATGCTGATGCACATAGAATTGATAGAAGTTATGAGGTAGGGGATCACGTATTTATACGCATCTGACCAAATAAAAGTACCATTCAGTTTGGAAGGGGAGACCAAGTTGTCACCTTGCTTTATAGGGCCATTCAATATTCTTCAAAGAATTGGACCGGTAGCTTATCGTCTTGCACTACCACCCCACTTGTATAGGACTCATAATGTATTTCATGTTTCAGTATTGTGACATTACATAGCCGATGAGTCTCACAAGATTCATTGGAAGGAATTGCAGGTCTCGGACGAGGGACCCTTCACGGCTGAGCCATTACATATACTGGATCATAGGGTTTGACAGCTCCGTAGTCGACACGTGGACCAAGTTAAGGTCCATTGGGACAAGTATAGCCCAGGATCTGCTACCTGGGAGGACACAGAGACTATGCGTCGAGATTTTCCCTCACTATTTTGACCATAACTTTGGGACGAAGTTTCCTGAAGGGTGGGTGTATGTAGTGCCCCATATTTTGACTCTAGCATATTTATCACTTAGACTTATTACATTGTATTTACTTATTATCTGTGGACTCAACTATACTTCATAAACTATATTTTGGCATGTTATATGTGATTATTTACTGATGTTATGATGTTATCAGGATTATGCTCTGATTATGATATTATGATGTTATCATGCTTATATTTATGCTTTGATTATGATGTTACGACGATTAACATGCCTATGTAGATGCTTTGATTATGATGTTATGATGATTATCATTTATATGAAATTATTGTGCTTATGCGATTACCATGCGGTAGTCGTCATAAGATTCATTTATTTCATAACAAAAACATATATTTGATTGTAATCCTTGATATGATGTGATATGTATGATGTGGTACATGGGAACCCATCCATGATGCGATTGATTTTATGATTTTATGTGATGAAAGGAAATAATGTTGATAATATGGACCAGCTATTGATTTAATATTGTTATGAATGCATGTTTGCATAGTGCTAACCTGCAGGGTACAGGAGCTATGTGATAGCCAAGTGTGTGATGCAAAGTATGACTTAAAACATATCTTGAAGAGAGCCTTAATTGCCAAGAGATGGTACGATGACACGTACCAATAAACTCGATAGCAGCGCAGTATGGTTTGATGGAGTATATACCCAGTATGTTGAGAGGGATGGATGCATTTCCCACCCTATGTCACTTTGATACCTGAGGTCGTGGGAGGGCAGTGCTGAGACATGCTCCCCAAGTTGTTGTGATGATGATGGTCGGATGCCTGCTAGGAGAGGGTAGGTCCGCTAGTTAGCCGATGCTACCGCTCTTAGGTTCTGTGTGGGAAGGTCAGTACAACTGGCATCCACTTTGTACTAGCAAAGGAAGGATAGGGAGGATGCGGACGTAGGTTAGGATGGTTTGACATATTAGTTATTATTGTTGAGTGTTGGACATTTATGATACCAGATTAGTGATGGTAGGTACCAATCTTAATTGAATTATTAATAAGAACATAACTGTTAAATAACTTTGAATGTCAAAGAAATCATATTATATCTGTATATTTGTCTTGTTGCATGAAATATTATTTGTATCAGCTGGAATTTAGGTGTTTTGGTTATAGTACATGTGCAGCCTGTGCATGTACTGGCCATGCATCCACACCTCACACATGCACGCTAGTATGAAATATTAATTGAAAAACATTAACCTTGGATAAATGGGGTGGGTTAACTAAGTAATTGTGATTTATTTAAAACTGTAAATGTACCTTATTTATTAAAAATCAATGTGCGAGGGGACTTAACAATAAACATAAACATGTCGATGTTATCATTTCAATCAATTAATAATAATACCGCAATTACTTATTTATTGATTAATAATTATTATTATTATTTTATTTTGTTGTCATTATCTATTATTATTATTGTATATTATTAGTGTTTATTATTAAGTTATTAATAACATATAATAATTTACAATACTATTATTAGCATTATTTTACCATTCAGCATAAAACTTAAACAAACAATATTGGTGTAATTTTATGATGGTTATGTTTTAAATTTACACGTTCAATTCAATAGGATAAGCATCTAGTAATTTCCACCATCTCATCCGGAGTGAAGAATTGTACAATTCAAGAAAAATTAATTGCGTACAACGAATGTCTTAAATAACCTGAACTAGTTGAACTACCCAAGAAACAACTAAATAATACTTATTATTTTAAATATGAAGGAGGCGGTGGAAGAAGGGAAGGCGGTGGAAGAAAGGAAGGGAAGGAGGTATAAGGAGGGGGATCGAATGGTTGAAGAGGGGGGATTTTTTTGGAGAGTATTTTGGGGAGAGAATTTTTACAAAAAAAGAGAGGAAAGAAGGTGATGGAAAAGTAAGGGAAGAAAACTAGAGGAGGGGGTTAACTCCAGGGGAAGAATTACACTCTCAAACAAGGAAGTTGCTATCGGGTTTATCGGCACGTGGGCTCGGGGGCTAGGAAACCCGTCGGTTTCCTAGGGCCAGCAGGTTCAACGCTGGTTGGCAGGGTGGATCATCCGAATTGGCATCAAGGCTCAGACAAGGCTCAGATAAGGGAGAGGCAAGGCTACAGGAGCAGGATCTAGGGACTATCTTCATCTTACTTAAAGTTTAGGTATTTTTCTGTGTAACCCTCTCGTTAATGCACAAATAAACGAATCCTGAAAATCAGAGTAAGAATAAATGTCATTTGCTGTTACATTTTAGGACTTAGTGCTCTACCAGGCAAGTAGAGCACTACACTAACTAGGCTCTTATTGGATGACTCAGCAAGGCCATTGCCTTGAGGGTAGTAGGAAGTAGAATGCACCAATTGAATGCCCAGTGACTCACACATGTTAACCAATGCATTGAATTTAAAAGCCGGTTCATTATCAGTCACTAGTCTTTTTGGGCAGCCAAATCTGATAAAAATGTTTTCATATAGAAATTTCATGATGACTTGATGAGTGGCATTCCTTGTGGGAATTGCCTCTATCCACTTGGTAAAATAATCAGTGGCTACTAGAAACCACCTGTGTTGACCATTGGATGAAGGATTAATCTCTCGTATGAAATCAAGACCCCACTGCTGGAAAGGACCATTCACTACAATAGGTCTAAGGGGAAAATATTTGAGTTGCTGCTTTCCTATGAATCTTTGGCATTTGTCACAACATTTCACAAAGGTACACACATCAAAGAAAAGAACAGGCCAATAGTATCTAGCCCTTAGAATCTTGTGAGCTGTAGTTTTCCAGTAATGATGGCCTCCACATATGCTTGAATGGAACTAATGCATGACTTGAACTAACTCTTCTTTATCTAAACATCTGAGCAAAATACCAAAAGGATATTTCCAATACAGTGAATTGTTAATTATGCAAAATTTAATAGATCTAAGCTTAGGAGCGCATGCTTGAGTCATGCTAAGTTCAGGAGCAACTTCTAAATTTTGCAAAAAATGAATAATACCTGAATACCAATCACATGAAGACAACTTCTCAGCCACCTGCTAACTATCATGCTGCTCTTCTACTAATACCTCTGTCTACAAGCTTGTTGAGCTTATCCCAATGAAATACATGCCTAGTAGATCACAATTTTCTTCAGTCATAAGCTTAGATAGGCCTTGGCCTTTTACTAGCTTGGTGGGATTTACTTCTATGTCAAATTCAATCAGCTTTGCAATTTATTTGGCTCTCTTGCCATCAATGTCAGGCTGGGTTAAAACTTTCTTCATAGAAGTTGAAGGGACATAGGCAATGACCTTTGCATGTAAAATATAAATTCTGAAGGCTTTCAGTGACTTAATAAGAGCATAAGCTTGTTTTTCTATAGGATCATACTTTAGTTTAGCACCCCTCAATGTTTTTCTGAAGAAAGTGATTGGGTGATCAAGACCTTCATCATCTTTCTGCAACAAGACTGTTGCCACTGTATCATAGGAAGTGAAAGAGAAAATATAGAAGCCCTTGGTGTAATATGGACTAATTAAAGTAGGAGCTTCCATGATAACCTACTTGATGGCTTCAAAAGAGTTTCTTGCAGCTTATGTCCACTTAATTTCAGATTCCTTCCTCAACATGGAAGTTATGTGTTTCACTAACTCTAAAAAATTAGGAATAAACCTCCTGACAAAATTGATCTTACCGAAGAATGATTGAATATCCTTTTTTGACCTTGGTATGGATAATTTTTGAATTAATTCGACCCGAACTGGATCAATCTTCATACCCTCTACTAAAACTATGTGGCCTAGGATTTTGCCCTCCCTGAGAGCCAATTGAGACTTTTTTGGGTTCACAGATATCCCAAACTGTCTACATTTCAGAAAAACCTTTTTTAAGTGTTGAAAATGTTCTTCATAACTGTTTGAGTATATAGTGATGTCATCAAGATATATGAGAACAAAATTTTCCTTTAATCCCTCAAAGGCTATGTCCATGGCCCTCTGAAAAGTGGCCCCAGCCTTCATCAGCCAAAATGGCATCTTGGCATATATTAAGGTACCCTAAGAAGTGGTAAAAGCATTTTTTTCTTGTTCATCACTGTACTGAAAATTGGTTGTAGCCTGAAAAAGCCATCTAGAAATGACATGACACTAGCTTCTAAAACTCTTTGCAACAGATGCTCCATCTTGGGTAGGGAGTAGTTATCTTTCTTGGAGCATTTATTTAGGTTTCTAAAATCGACACATAACCTGATCTCACCATTTTTCTTCCTCGCTATCACTAAATTTGTAATCCATTTAGAATACCTCAGTGGGATTATGATTTTTGCATCTAGGATCTCTTTTATTTCTTTCTCAATCACAGGAAATAAGAGAGGACTGATAGGCCTTAACTTCTATTTGAAAGGGATGGTGTCCTTTTCCAGGGGAATTTTATGTTGAATGATATCTATATCATATGTTTTCAGATCACTTTATTCCCAAGCAAATATATCACCAAATTCTTTCATGAGACTGCAATATTCTGACCTCTTATCAGCAATCAACTCAGTAGCCAAACTTATGAATTTAGGATGACTTTGTCTACCTATGTTGTGCTCATAGATAGCGGGGTCTTTCTCCGTTTTCACAGGTTTGAAAGGAACATCATTATGGTCAAAGAGCTTTTCAAAAGGTACTAGACCTCGAGGTATATGATTGCTTGACAACTAAAAAATATTGTGTCAACCCATTTTCTCTTTCAATTTAGGCCTCTGGGATTCCTCTACATTTAGATTTTCTTGGTCAATATGCATATCAGAAAATTCATCAATGACCTAGAGAAATTTACTAAGTTCATCATCATCCTCAAAGACTTTCCAATATTTAACATTATCAGGTAGGGATGGCCTGTACTTGACTTGGATTTCATAGTTCAATTTAGGAGGCATAGGAGGAATGAACATTCTGGCATAGAAAGCAAGGGAATCAGCCAGATGCTTCATAGCTCTAGTTGTATAGGAAATGTCACAAATCATGAAAGAGTCCCTAAGTTTCCATACCTCATCTCTGTATGCTTTTAGCCTAACATTCTTTGCTTGAAAAATGGTGTTCACTTGTTGTATGATGAGATCTGCATATCCAAATATCTTCAGACACATGATTCCCATATCCTTAGCAGCTTTTACTCCCAATAGAAAAGCCTCATACTCTGCTATATTGTTAGTAGTCTTGAAATCAAGTTTATAAGACAAATGAATAGTCTCCTTTGAAGGAGAAATCAAAACTACGCCTGCACCTGTTGAGGCTTGAGTACTGGCCCCATCAAAAAACATGCTCCAGATAGAGGTGGTTACTTCTTCAGGTTGCTGATAGGTAGGTTTTGTGAGCTGTATAGGTACTGGCTGAGAGTCATCTATTTGTAGAATACATGCCCCAAATTTTGTGTCTACTGCATAGATGGGATGATTTATAGAATTATTTTCATTACTGATGATGTAGGCAAGTTGATTTTCTCTATAGAGTCTCTTTGTTTCTCCTCCAAACATCGGTATTGTAGCATAAGTAAGATCCATCTGTAGGGTACCACCTATCCTTTTACTCCATGAATGAGACAAGAGGAGGCCAAACTTGGGTGTGATATCAGAAACTACTACATCCATCACTATGCTTTTTTAAGGTAGTTAGGAGAGGTTTATGACAAGGTCTTTTATGAGGCCTAGGCATTTGACTTTCCTAGAGTCAAAAGAAAAAATATCATGGTAAGGTTTTGTGATGTTGAGCCCAAGCTCATCCATCACCGCTTTTGGCATAATATTGTGGGATGCTCCTGAGTCAAGCAAACAATTGTTAAGGATATTGTCATGGATGTTCAAGGATATATAGAAGGGTGGAAAAGACTCATCTAGTTCTTCAACCATAGGACCTAGGGTTACTGTGGGCTTATCATCTTGCAAATTCACAAATTCAGCATCTATGGGTGTCTTTGGTTAAAGAGATTTCAGTATAGATGACTTAAAGGAATCATTCTTCATAATCTCTATCAATTGAAAAGGGATTTTCAGTTTCTGAATTTCTAATTCATGATTGAAAGAATAAGACAATTTGTCAGAAGTTCTTACCTCTTATGGTGGAGATTTAAGCTGGATTTGATCATGGACTAATGGCTGCAATGGCCTTTGCTGCTGTTTTGAAGGATCAACAATCTTTCTTGCAGGAGCGACAATTTTTTTAACAAGAGAAGCAAACTATTTTGTAGGGACGAGATTCTTCTTTCTGGGAGCAACAATCAAAGGTTTTTGAGCAGCAGTCTTGGACCTCAAATTGTAACCTCCTTGATCATCTTCTTGATACAAGGATTCTTCAGTGATATGCTCATTCATGAGGGATTCCTCATAATCTAAATTTGTCAAGAAAGAGGGATCAACTTCATCTTCCATGCAATTGATATTGTCTTCTACTTCTCCTTCTCCCTAAGTAAGCTCTTGTTCTTTTTCTAACATGGAATTTTGGAAAGGAGCTTTGATTCTTTGTTTCTCAGCTAGATTCCTATCCCTTTGGAGGATATGAGCCTGTGGGTTATTCCTTCTATAAGGGAAAGTATTAGGGTTTTTGGGATCAAATTCATTTGGCCCTTTACCTCTTACAGGTTGTTGACCTTGATCTTTAAGTTTAGACATTTCAGATGTTAAGTTGTCCAACATCTTGGCCATTTTTTCTATTTTTGTTTTTTATGCAGAAAGATATGAACATTGCTTCTTCCTTACCACTTTTCCCTTAAATTTCTGAGATGCAACAATATTAGACTCAACTTCAAGAGCAGCATCTTGCATGAGTGATAAAGAAGTAGATCTTCTTTCCTGAGAAGAAGATAGAACTCGGAATCAAAAGAATTTGCATAAGTGATTTTGGCTGAAGTCTCTGTAGGTTTGATCTTAGCAGGGATCTTGCTAAACATTTTGTTAAATCTCTTTGTGAAATTTGAAAATGACTCACCATTTTCTCTCCTCAAATTGCTAAATTCTGTGATATAGTAAAGGTGGTCTTTTATTTCTCCCCAATGCTTTAAAAATATGTCATCTAGAGCTTCAATATCAGCTACTAATCCAGCAGGTAACTCTTTGAACCTATTGAGGCCTGGAAAATCGTAGGTAACAACAGTTAGGGATTCTCCCCAGTAAACATTCCCAACTATCCTGTTACTGTTTGGTATGGGGAATCCGCCCAGTTTACGGTCCGGCTACCGTAGGTCAAGTAACAAAAATAAAGGGTTTTAACGGTTACGGCTCGATCGACTGTGTATGTTTTTAGTTTTTGTATTTAAGTATGAGATGCAAGTGCCTATCTAAAAATGCAAATTGATAGAGAATATAAGGAGCGGTCACAATGTGATGCGCAGGTTCTTACCTCTCGTCTTAACTCTCTCGCATCTAAACCACACACAGTAAGAAAAAACTAAAACTAACTATCTAACCTATCCTTAGGGAGCAAGATTATTATTCATCAATGAGTAATGTATTTTGTGCATGCATTAAGAAAAATCACAGATAGCTGTTACTTATTTCAAAACACATGAACATTTATAGATATATGAACAACCATATCGCTAATTGTTTATGAACAACATTCATTACTCATAGTGGAAATTTCATAGAATAAACTAGAGTGCATTCATAACAAGAACATAGGTTCAAAGAGTTCGAACGATCTCACAGTTAATGGATAACATCTGAAAATGAAATAGTTCACATTCAATAAATCCATAGCACAACATTTGAAACCTTCCACAAAGCTTTCTCCAATAGGAAACTTGTAATTTCTTTATGCAAAAGGAAATAGTTCTTCTTACATCATACTCTCACAAATATGTCTGGGAAAACGTCCTTTCTACATCTAACTCTCTTATACTTATACAAAAAAGCAAAACTTTTGGGTTGCCCCCAAATGACTCTTGGGCTTCCCCAACGTTTCAATTAAAAACTTTGTCCTATAGTGAGTGCTCATACATTATACAATATATTACATTTAAAACAGAAATTTAATAGAGCACTTTTATGAAGAAGGCCCCGCTTGATCATTAAATAACTTCTTCCACGCTTGGGCCTCCGCTGCTATGCTTTGAAATTCTAAGGGTTCAAAAAAATGAATGTTGATATCAAACTTTGCAGCCTGATTCTTAACCACCTCTATTCTTGCTGGACTCAAGCCGAGCTGATCTTCAAGTAAATGGATGCTGACTGCCGCATGAGCTACTGCATTCTTCAATATCTTCTCATCCAAATCCTTGACTTGTTGTATCTTCTGGTCATCGTCCTCGTACTTGCTCTGTAGTAGTTCTGTCAACAACTCATGCTCTGGTATTGCATCCAGTATTTGTTTTGCAACAACTTGGCATCTGTTGTAGGTGACCAGCACCCTTCTGCAGTATTCAGTACAGGCTCCTCTTGTTTTCTTCACAGTCTTCTTTAATTACTCTGCAGTATTTATTGCAAATTCTAATAAGTCATGGTCCTTCTTTAAGCTATGTCGATCTTTAGCAGGTAGCTCTGCAAGGGTTTCTTCATTCGTTTCTAACCAAACTATTCTTCCTATCAGGATTTCCAAAATATCCTTGAGATCTATCTACAAAATATGAAGTAGTGTCCAGGATTTCTTCCAACCTGCTATCTATCTGTAAGATCTTACACCTTTCTTCTTCAATAGAGATTTGCAGTTGGTGCAATCTTCTTCGTTGATCTAGGACATGCTCCTTCATATGCTGGATATTAGTCTTCTGTTCACTGGCATCCTTCAGTGATGCTGTTAATGAAGCAATCTGTCCCTCAAAACTTGCTACCTGTACTTGGTATTGTTTTTACCTTTCTTCTATGGTAGCCCTCTATGGCTCCAACTCAACAACTTTGCTTTGTAGCTGGTCCTTTTCTCCACTCAAAGTTTCATATGATACTTTGAGGTCATTTTTCTCTGTCTTCAACCCTTGATACTCTAGTTGTAACTTCTGTAGTTCTGCTAGACTGTTAGGAGCATCCCGTTCATTTTTCTCTAATGAGACTTCCAACGCCATCTTGTGTGCCTGCAGGGTTTGGAATTCTATCTTCGAAGCCCTTACTTCATTATGCATATCTTCAAATTTTCTCTTTAACTTGTTACCTTCATCCCTCTCCTTATTTATAGTGTCCTTCAATTGTGATGCATTTTTCCTTGATTGCTCAAGGTCTGTCACAAGTCCATCCACATTGTCTTCAGTGGCCTGAGTCAATGCCACCCCAGCTCTAGCTATCAGTCATGTATCTGCATCTATCCCATGCACCAAAGTTTTATCAGTAATCATCATTCTTGATTGTCCTCTTGTTTCAATTTTTTTCTCATTTCTCTTGACAATCCTCTTCTTCTCCTTGTCATAGAATATGGTGCTGAAATCAGGGACCTCTTCTCCTTCCTTTTGCATAAAAGGTATTAGAATCAATCTAGAAAAAACAACCTGTTCTTGGGTACTGCCAGAAGTTGCAGTAGAGTCGTGAGGGTCAGGATTGTCTTATCCATGCCCTTGATCGGTATGCTCCTGTGCTTCTTGTGTATCCATTGGGTCGGTAGTTTGCTGGTATTTCTTAGCTCCTGCTAATCTTATACCTTCACTTTCCTTTTGTTTTTTCTCTATCTCTTCATCTTCCTTCTTCTTTCTTTCTTCCTCTTCCTTCTTTGCTGCTTCCTCTGCAGCTTTCTTTCTTTCTTATTATTCATTCTTTAACAACTCTCAGCCTCTTTTACTAGCCTCCTAGAATCCTCTTCCCTCTTCTTGGCTTCCTCTTCTTCAACTTTCTTTTGTGCAGTTTGGCCTTTACCGCCCACAATGGTGATTTTCTGTTTAATCCTTCTCTTCAATGCAGTCATATTCCTTTCATTCCTTAAGATTTCTTCATCCTTGTCCCAGAAATTTGTATATTCAAAATGAACATTTGCTTCTTTACAATGCTCTGCAACCTTATTTCGGGAGTCATTCCTGTGGAAGTTCATCTCCCCAAAATGAAAATGCTCCAACTCTTGTACAAATTCAGCAGTTTGTTTGACCTTTGAAAATTTGTAACTTCCCAGCTGGAAAGGTATGGCAGGATAGGCTGCCTTCTTATGTTCAAACAGGAAGCTTCCTACACCATCTAGATAAACTTGCCTAACTACTTCCTTATGCACCACATAATTAGTGGCATACTTAGGGAGTAAAGAAGGTTCCCTAGAGCAACCATACATTCTAATGTACATCCCCTCTTCAATCAAATAATAGTTCCCATGTTCCTCAATGACTTTGAATGCTTCCTCGGACATACAGTTGCATTATGTCAAGAAGATTAAAGTGTATAGAGGCATAATGAAATGTTCACATATCTCTTTATAGTGGCTATAATATTTGTGTGCCCAAAATAGTTTTTATACAGTGTACACAGGGGTTTTGTCCCTGTCCCAATTGCACCTTAAGGCTGGAAATGATTGGGTACATAATATACAGTCCACTAAGATGGAGCTCATATAGAACTCAGACTTTTTCTCGGACACCCCTCCCAAAGCTGAAGATATGCAGGATGAGAAGCTGTTAGACACTATGTTTTCCCAGTTGAATATGGTCCCCAGGGTGGCCACATAGAAAATAATGGGAATCCATCCCAACTTGAAACTTTTACAATGAGCTCTCTCAAACACTCTATTCAGTATCAGTGCTATAAACCTATAAGGAGTCCAGAGAGTGGCTTTATCATACTCTCCTGATGACCTGGTTTGAAAGTTCTTCCCAGGTATCATCATTCTCTTCATTGTTTCAACCATGTCCAAATTTACCTCCTTCAGCCAACTTTCAGTTAAGTATACTTGAGCAGGGAGTAGGTGATACGCCAGTGAGACATAACTAGGACTATATGCAGCATAGCCCTTTTTGGCAGTATTTGTTAAGATCATCATGGTCATATCTGCCCTAGGTAGGATCCAGCCGATCACCTCAGAGCATGGGAACAGCTCAGGTCTAGTGGCTACCTTCATCAGAGCAGATTTCTCGATGTTGGCATATATGGTTAGCTCTTCGAATCCTGCATCAGGCACATCCTGATTTGAAATCATCCGATATATCTCACCCCACTTGTAATCTAGTTCTACCCCGGTAGTAGCTCTGGTATCTTCATAGATGTATTCTACCTTAGTAATGATTTCCACATCTGGTTCTCCCTCAGCAACATGAGCCTTCTTCTTTTGTCTTTTAAACATATCTCCTTTGAAGAAGTTTCCCTGTGATAGACCAAACATGTTCTTAGGATATTGGATCTTATAGTTAGTGTTCTAAGAATGAAGAAAAATAGTATAAAAACATTTACTTCTTCCATATGCATTCTCAACAGATAAACTATTAGAAAATTAATGCATAATCGACAGGCAAAAAGAACTTCTGCAAACTAGGTCTGAAAATTCCTAAGTCTTTCTGTAGCTAAGACATGACCCAGATATCACATACATTGTTCAAACCAAAATGCATTCTAACTCTTCACCAAAACAAAAAACCCCTATCAATGAGGCTAGTCTTCCAAAGTGTGGCCCTATCCGAAAATTCCAATTTGACTAAACATTAAACCTTCCAGCATCCCAGAAAAATAGGGTAAATCCATGACGACAAGAGAACCTAAAACTCCCTCCCCGGATGTCCATAAGCAAACCCACAAAAAATGCTACAGATAGCGTAACGCTTGTCTGCACCAACCTCTTAAATCCTCAGACTGATATTGAGCTTCCATAATGGTTCAAAACAATCTCAAGAAAAGAAAACCCCCCACCGCAAAACTGTCAAACTGACAGATGCTTTACTCCACAAGGATAGAAAATCATCCATTTATATGGCTAATTACCCAACGGTGGGAAAACCCAAGAAGGGAAAGACCCTAGTTCCCAAAACGACTCATAAAATCAGGAGGAAGGAGAAAACATGGTTGGCCTACCTGGAAAATGAGTTGCAGTCGACGGGATGGTCTGAAAATTCCATGGAAGTGCTTCGAACGAATGAAATCCCGACAGCTAAGCATGGATGCACAGTTCAACTCGACAAGGACATAGTAAATGCGAGGTTTTTACAAGGATAAACAATAAAATAATAACTCATCCCAATATATAGACTTCGGTGAAAAAATGTTGACGGGAAAAAAATTCCATCGACGAGCGGAATAACTAAGCAGTAGGTGATTATTTCACTAAGGAGTCGCAACGGCAGGAGCCATATAGCCTAAGGGTTCCACAACAAAATAAACCGTCGGTGAAATAAAGAACTAAAAAAATACAGCATCGGACCTCGGAATCACTACATCATCGGATGGTTAGTTCAATGAGGATACATAATGGCGGAAGTCACATGGACTAAGGGTTTTGCAGACCAGAAAACATCAGAAAAAAATCAGAACAAACCATTGGTGAACGGAACAACTATATGTCGGATGATTAGTTCGCTAAGGAGCCGTAATGGCGGAAAATAATCAGACTATGGCTTTCTATCAAAGTCATGAAAAGTTCCGATAGTGAAGAGAAAACACAAAGCAATGAAAAAGCAATAAAACACGAAATCGACAAGGGTAAGAACTAACCCGTCAGAACGTTTTCCATCTGTTCTCTGAAACGGCAGCGACTTAGAAGCCTAATTCTCCAACAGTGATAAGCAAAAAGACGCTGAAAACCAAAAAAAACGATGGAGATAAACCATCGACGAAAAACATGATTCCCATTGAGATGTTCATTAGTTATCTTTCGCAATGGTGGCTGCGTAGAGAACTACAGTCCCAATTCATTGTTCAGTAAATTTCATACAGCGAAAAAGGAAACTATCGACAAACCAAAAACTTCAAGTTCAAGTCAAACAGAGATAGTCATTCAACTTCTGAAAATGGTAAACAATGTACCTCAATTCAACCTCAAAAGATCCAAATTTGTAACAAAGGACAACAAAGTTCAGCAATCCAAGACAAATCCAGGAAAGATAAAATTAAAAGGAGGGCCATTTTTTTTTTTAAATTTGGGAAATAGTTGTAGCTGCAACAGAACCATTTCCTAGCCTGACCATCTAAGCTCTGCACAAAAACCCTAGTCCACACATCCTCTTGTTCAATATTTATATTCTCATCATAACTGTAGAATGCCTCTAAATGTTCTTCAATTGTAAAATCTCCCTCCCCAGTAAAGTTATGCATATATTTTTTATTATCTCCAGCATGCATAGCAGAAAAGGGGTTGGGTAAATTTAGAGGGGCATATCTAGCAACGACGATCTTTTCCATCATAGTCATGGGGACAGCCATATTGGATGTGGGTAGGGAAGGGGCAGAAGAATATGCTGTTGGTGTGGGTGGTAGATGAGGAGGTATAGGTGGTATATTTACCCCAGTGGAGTTTCCAGGAATTGAGGTGAGAGGATTCGTTGGCTGATAAGGAAAATAGGAAGCCTTATAGACTTGTCTGATTAATGAGGCCAACTTCTCTTCACCTTGATCTACAGAAACAGAAGTGGTTGAAGTTTCCTCAACTTTCAAATTTTCTGATTCACTTATAATTTTTTGAGAACTAGATGCTTTAGTAGAAGAAGATTTAAAGGGAGGTCCATTCAATACAACAGAAGAAGTACCTCTAAAAGTACCTGATGCAATTCCCCTTGTAGATATGGAAGTCTATATTTGTGAAGCTCTTCCTCTCCTTATAATCTGTTCAGGATCTGAAACAGGTGTCACTGGTGGCCTTTGAGGATTTGTTCTGGTATTTGGTCTTCTCGAAGCCACTTTGTTCCAATGGAGTTGCCAGATAGATTATTACAACCAGGATAATGTTCACACTTTGGCTATCATCGAAGTTGGATCTATGTTGTCTCCTAGGGAAGCTGAGATTCAATCTCTTCTCCCTGGAAACGGCACCAAAATGTTAGCACTCCAGGAAACTCTTCTAGAATGTAACTCGAAGATGCCTAGTAACTTAACTATTCTTTCAATGGTTCACTTAATGATGGTAATATTGGATCAAAATGAATATCTAACTCACTGAATGGTATACTCAAGACAGTCTTAAGTACATTCAAACAACAAGGCCTTCAAGAGCTACTGTCAGAAAGGTAATAGATAAATATGGATGAAGAAACTGACTTTATTAACCAGAACACATACATACAACCATATATATATGATGGGCCAGTAAAACTAGTATGATTACTTATGATCGTTTTCTCACTAATCAGATGGTAAGATGACAGTCACCAACAGATTATGTAAACATAGATAAAGAACTGAATTGTAAAAGAAGATCTGACAAATTACAATGAAAGAAGCTTGCATGCTGAATATATTATAGAAAGTGTCTTTATCACAACAGTAGTGTAGTTTAGAACTCCGAATCGACCCTTTGTTCTATAGAAGTCATAAGCTTTATAGACTTTACAAAATTATTCTGGATCGAATTTGCTAAAAATAGACAGTAAAAAACAGTTGCAAGAAAATAGGAAAAGATCCTATTTTGATGGTCAATATCCATATCTCAAAAGATCTTCTTGATCTTTGAAATATTTGACAGTTTCAATATAAACTAAAGGAGAATTCAAAATTTCCATTTCGCAGACAAGTCACCTTTTACCAAAATAGGTAGGAATCCTTATCACCTCTATCTTTGCTGGCAAAAACTGAAATAGAACTCTAATCTTGATGCCTTTAGTCTTTGTCTATCATTATAAATCATTCTCGAAACATTTGGATCAGAGAGTCTTGGATCTGGGAAAAATAAGATCTCTCTTCCATGTCTACACTTTCGGTAGCTAATGGGTGATGATAGCACTTCCATCCTAACGGTTCCTTTGTATGAAGGACATGTTGACCACTTCAACCTTCCTATGATTTTGGTGGCTAAAATAACCCTGAATTTCATGTTTAAGCTGCCAAACGTTACGCTTTTCGATGGCTAATGAATAGTTCAAATGTTCGCCTAAGCCACTGAAACCTGAGCTTTGATTTTCTTGAAGAAAAACAAAGTACAATGTGTTTCATACTTCATTGCATACCCAAATCTCTCACAATGAGCCTTAAAATTTTCAAAAATGTTTTTTGACTTCCTATCAGTATATGAAATAAATTGTCTAATTAATTTGAGGAGATAACACATTCAATGCATCCTCCTTCCATATGTGGAAGATGAAACCCTCAAGAAAAAGCGAGTAGCGACTTCATGGCATTACACTGTGGATGGCTATCCAGAGTTTTCCTACTCATTAGTAACAAAAAAAAACAAAAAAATGAACATTTTTCCCTATGGAAACAAATAAACAATGAACAACACGGTTCACATAGGTATTTCCTTCCTTGGAAAAAGTGAGTAGACCATGTATTTACAGTAAACATCGAGGGGCCTTGGTGGTCACTTACAGGCAAATTAATAATTTAGACCAACAATGGAAGGTTGTAACCAGAGGCTTCCTACTCATCTATAAAAATAAAATTAAAAATAAAAAGGAACCTTTTTCCCTATGGAAACAAATAAACAATGAACAACACGGTTCACAAATGTCTTGAATTCCTTGAACAGGGTAAACAAACCATGTATATACAACAAGCATGGAGGGAACATCTGAAAACGATTTTTATATCTGCATTTAGGGAAAACCAATTATGAAGTTTATTCTCGTTGTTTGAGGGTTGATATTACGAATGGGAGCTCCAAAAAATTTAACAAAGCCAGCAAGCTACTTTCACAATACAATAACAGTCCACATGTTACGCATTTTAGAACGGGAACAAGAATAAACTTTGAACAAGGATGGCTAGGAATAGTAGATCATAGAAGAAGAGGGTGCAGTAGGGTTAAGACAAAGGGGTAGGGTTACACATTTAAGGTGGGAATTAGCATAGACTACCAACAAATCAGGGGAAACAAAAGAGAAAGGATAAAAAACATAAACCAAGGATTGATAAATTCTTATCACATTACATGATGAAGGATGTACCAAGAAGGTGGGGATAGAATCCATTTTTTCTATCTCTTAGATGTACAAGTGTTTAATACACTAATTGAAGCTTCCATCATCACCATATAAGGAAGGTCAAAAGTAGATGTTGGGAACAATTGTTGTAATATTGATAGTATCAATTGTCACAACTATGATGTTTTTCTTTTTTGCTAAAAGCATATAAATGGATTTGCATTGATAAAACCGAAATATACCTAGTTGATAGGTTTAGAAATTTCTTAAAATAGGATAAAATAGGTGAGAACATTACAAGCTTTTCAATGTAAAAAAGGGACCAAGCTAAAGAGATAATTGAGTATGCATGATTATAAAATTTATAAAAGCACATGATACAAATTATTTATAACCATGAATCAACATACACATTTAACTATTGCAAAGTTAAAGAAACAGTTGAAGATAGAAAGAGAAGCAAACATGTATTTTTTATACAAGCACATGAGAGAATCCATTTATAGCTATGAACCATTAAAGACATTTGATTATTGCGAAGGGAAATAAACAATTGAACATGGAAACACAAGTGAGCTAGAACCATTAAACACATTTGATTATTGCAAATAGAAATAACCAATTGTGTTAGCTAGTTTTGTTGCAGAACTGGATAATATGCTGCCACTCTGTCAAAATTTGAAGCCACAACAAATGAAATAATAATAAGTTTATTTGTACGAAGTATGAATTTATCGGTTATATAGGCCAATTTTGATACACCATCTAGCGAAGATCCATTAGGATTGGACTTAAGCACCATGGGAAAAGGCGAAGCTTGGGTAAATGGGCAAAGCATTGGATGGTACTGGCCTTCATATATTGCTGAAGGTAGCTGCTCTGATGGATGTTCTTATGAAGGAACTTACCGTTCTCACAAATGTGTCATGAACTATGGCCAATATTCTCAGCGCTGGTACCATGTTCCTCGATCGTGGTTGCAACCTTCAGGAAATGTATTGGTGCTCTTCGAGGAAATTGGAGGAAGCCCTTCAGGAGTTTCACTTGTTAAAAGAACTGTATATAGTGTGTGCGCTCATGTATTTTAATCGCATTCTCAGTCTATTAACTTTTGGCACCTTAAGAGTACTGACCAAGTATAGAAATTACACACACCAAAGGTTCATCTCCAGTGTTCCAAAGGACAACAAATTTCGGCCATTAAGTTTGCAAGTTTTGGAACTCCACAGGGAGGATGTGGTAGTTTCCAACAAGAAACTGTCATTCTCCAAATTTAGTTGCAACAGTACAAAAGGAAAAGCCACAACAGGATGAATCAATGAAGGTTACTGCACAACAGCATAGCAAATGATTACAAATGATACTCAGCTTACAAATGTTACATAGCGAAGAACCAGGAGCGTAACATAGCACCGAGCGTAACTACTCTATAATGAACAGTGTACAGAATGAGACTCTTCTTCTTTTTAAAGAATAGCTCGACCTCTTCATAACAGAATGGTTTTATAAGATGACAACAGGTTTCATATTGTTTACACTAACTCAGCAGAACAAACTAAACATAAAATCAAGTAATGAGACCAGAGTGGGATCCTCTCTATAATGGAATCGAACGGAACAAAAAATTACACAGCAGAGCGAAACATTTGTTATATAATGGAAACGAGCGGGAACAGAGTGAAGTTTCTATGGTAACATCAGATCAACGGTTCTCTTGCATCCACGTGTCCTCATATCCATATCCAACGACCAACGGAGCGCCCTGCACCCCCCTGGGCATTTGACTATTCAAACATCTCATCTCCTGCACAAATAATAACATAATCCTTAACTATCACATTATATGGAATACAAAGTGTCACTCTAGAAGATGATTCGTTCTGATTGTAACCGGTTCTAAAAGGGAATGCGTAGAGTTGAGCAGCGCTAAGTGTCGATGATGAGATAGGGAGTGGGAACTGTTTTCAATGATGACATGCGGAATGAGAACTGATTCAGAACATTATATATATAGAGAAGAACATAAAAATTTCAGTGAGGGGTTTTTAGTGATGTAAGTTTGGGAATGAGGTTTTGATGATATTACTGTAAAAGACAGAAGTGTTGTATTTGATACTGAACAGAAATGAATACTTGCAGCAGAGTATGAAGAACAGTGAAGCATAACAGCAGTAAGGTGCAAAAAGGCAATGAGATGATGATTAACCAGTCCAGATGATAATGCAGAGATGAAAATCACAGCTACAATTTTGGTGAGTTTAATAAACATTCAGTTTTACTGTTAAACCGAGGAGAATGTGCAAAGTTATAGAACATTTGTATGAAGAAACTGTAACACTGTCTAATCTCATTTGTACTGTCAATGAATAATCTGTAAGGTAAAGTTTTGACAGTGAGGGTTAATGAAGAGTCTGTAAAAGCCTGTAAATTCAAATCAAACCAGGGTGGTAGGGTGGAGCAAGGGAGAACAAAGTTCTTAGGGGTGTTGTAGCATCCCTCTGGTTGTTGCTAGAAAACCAGATACAAGTTGAAGCTTGTATAGTTGGAAGTTGTAGCTTCCAAAGGTAGCAACCTCGTCTGTGTTGCAGCCCAGAAAAAATAAAAGAATGTAAAGAGGAGTTGGAGCTTACCTTTCATTCTTAAGAAGAAGAGTTTTTTTTTTGGGTTTCCTTGAGAAAAACACTATATCTCATATTCATTGATGTGATTGATTGTTGACTGTCATTCAATTTGCTGCTATATGTTGAATGGTTTGTCCTTATCTTCATGATAAATCTGTAATGTTGTTTAAAATAAAATTTTTGGTATAGAACTGATTCCCCCCCCCCCCCCCTCTCAGTTCATTAAGCTGTCCAACAAGTGGTATTAGAGCCAGGTTGCTTCAAATCAGTTTAACCACTGGAATCTAGATCCTAAATAATGGACAAGAAATCAGAATTCACCAAACATGGACTGCCTCTATTTGATGGACATAATTATGCCTTTGGAGTATAAGAATGAAACTATTTTTACAGTCTCAAGGAGTTGATGTATGGCAAGCTTGTTTAAATACATATAATGTTCCAGCAACTATCCCAATAGATCCTATAAGTAGAAGACTTTATGAGAATAATTCAAAGGCTATGTATGGTATTCTAGGAGGCCTAGCAGCTTCAGAATTTGTTAAAGTAATGAACTGTTCTTTAGCAAAAGAAATTTGGGACAAACTGAAAATAGTCTATGAAGGGGATGTTAAAGTTAAAAATGCCAAATTACAAACATATAGATCTCAATATGAAGGTTTGAAAATGGAAGAATCTGAAGATATAGCTACTTATTTCCTTTGAATAGATGAAGTTGCCAATACCATGAGAGGGCTAGGACAAAATATTGAAGATGAAGCTATTGTTCAAAAAGTTCTTAGATCTCTTCCTGCCAAATTTAATCCTAAGGTTTCTACATTAGAAGAAAGAGCAAATTTAGATACCTTAGATATGGATACACTTAATGGAATACTGACTGCATATGAAATGAGAATTTCTGGTGAAAATTCTTCCAGGAAAGAAGCAGCATTCAAGGCAGCAAAGAAGAATAAGGAGAAAGAGAAGAAGAAGAAAGAAGAAGAAGTGATCCATTTTGAAAAATCAGAAGAAGATGAAGAAGAAGCAAATATTGTCAAGATCTTAAAAAGAGGTACAGGTAAGTACAAAGGTAAGCTTCCTTTAAAGTGTTTTGGATGCGGTAGAATAGGCCACTTTGCTTCCAAATGTCCATATAGTAAGAACTCTGACAATGAGGAAGAAAGCAGTAAAAAGCCAAAGCAATACAAAAATAAATATAAAAAATATTTCAATAGACTTACTTTCAAGAAGAAGAGTTTATTTACTAAAGAAGAAAGTGACATGTCTGATTTTGATGAAGGTGATGATCAGTCAGATGAGAATCTCTTTATGGCTTTGGAAAATCAGAAAGATCAATCTGAAGAGGAAGAAGAAGGTGAAGTAGATTTGGAAGCTAAGTTGGTAAGTGCTCTATGTGATTTGAGAAAAGAAAGAAAAGAATGTAGACATCTTAAGAAAAATATTAAAGAACTTAAGGATGAATTGAAAAAATCAAATGATTTATTTGAAAATACTGAAGCAATGGCAATTGAATTAAAACTAAAACTGGAAGAAGCTAGAATCACTGAAGAATCTCTAAATAAATTAATTATTGAAAAGGATAAAGAGATTGAAAAGCTGAAATTAGAAGTTGTCTTATTAAGGAAGAAGGTTCAGGAAAGTAACATGAATCATAGTTCATCAATTCTAGATCAGTTAATAGAAAGTTAGATATTTGTAAATGATAAAACTGGACTTGGTTATAAGGCAGCAGTGACTAATGAGTGTTCTAGTTCAGATGTGAAAGCAATAGGTACAAAAAAGAAGAATGAGAAAGGGGCTGATGAGAAGTCAGTGGTTGAGAAACAGGAAGAAAAGTCAAGACCAAATGTTCAGAGAAGAACACATGACAGGTATCAATACAAATTCAATGGCTATTGTTTTTTCTGTTACAATTATGGACACAAGGCTGCATTTTGTGATAAGTTTTCAAGAAAGATATCTGAACATAATGGTTATGAGAAGCCCAGACATGGTTATGGAAAAAGGGTAGATTTGACAAGTCAAAACAAAAACAGGTTTGATGTTCTAAATCATGCAACAGAATGATATAAGTGTCAAAATTTTGGTCATGCTTCAAAGAATTGTCCTACTAATTTTCATAAATTTAATGAGCCTATATATTCACATCAACAACCTCAAATTTGGAAAAGAAAGAATGAAAATCTGAAAACTGAAAAATGTAATGTAGCTCTTCAAGCTGAACATAAAATCAAATGGATAGTAAACAGTGGCTGCTCAAAACACATGACTGGAAATAAACATCTGCTCATAAAATTAGACAAAGGTAAAGAAGGTTCAGTCACTTTTGGTAATGATCAGTCAGCCAGGATAATAGGAAGAGGCACAGCATGTTTAAATAGTAAAAAGAATTTGGCTGAAAATGTTTTGTTAATAGAAGATATGGAACATAACTTGCTAAGTGTTAGTCAAACATGTGATAAGGGAAGGTACATGATATTTGATTCAAATGGGTGTCAAATCAGAGATGTGAAAACAGACAAACTAATAGGTACAGCCACAAGAAATTCAAGCAATGTGTATATTCTAGATGAGAAAAAGAATGAATGTTATCTTAGCAATGAGAATGAGAGCTGGTTATGGCACAAGAGACTAGGTCAAATTAATTTTGATAATATGATAAAGGTAAGTAAAAAGGAAGTAGTAAGAGATTTACCATCTCTGAAGAATCTTTCAGGTTCAGTATGTAAGCAATGTCAGCATGGGAAACAAACAAGGGTCAGATTCAAAACAAAAGAGTATTCCACAACTAAACCACTTGAGATAGTGCATACTAATATTTGTGGACCCATGAGAACTAAAGGGATGAAAGGAGAAAATTATTTCTTATTATTTGTAGATGATTACACTAGAATGACATGGATTTATTTTCTGAAAAAGAAATCTGAAGCTTTTGATTGTTTTCAAACGTTTAAAGAATTTGTTGAGAATGAATGTGACAGAAAAATAAAGTGCCTGAGATCTGATAATGGAGGAGAGTATGTGTCCAATGAATTTAACAAATTTTGTGATATGAACGGGATAAAAAGACATTTCTCAGTGACTGAAACACCACAACAGAATGGGGTGGTAGAGAGGAAAAACATGACAGTTGTAGAGATGGCTAGAACCATGCTTCATGAAGCAAAGTTAAGTAATGTGCTGTGGCCTCAAGCTATTCACACAGCAGTTCACATACTGAATCGATGTTTGCTGAGAAATAACCATTATGTCACGCCATAGCAGATGTGGAAAGGAAGACCAGCCAACGTTAAGCATTTCAGAATTTTTGGCTGTAAGTGTTATATCAAACGAGTAGATCCTCATTTGGGAAAAACTGGACTCTAGAACTGATGATGGAATATTAGTTGGCTACTCCTGCTCTAGAAAAGCATATAAGTGTTACAATTTCAGGCTGAGAAAGATTGTTGAAGCAATTGATGTAACGTTTGATGAATCCAAGTTTCTGAAATCAAAGACGAGGCATAGGGATGTTGACATTCCTGACATATACGCTAAGTACAAATCAGATGATGAAAAAACTGAAACAAAGGACGTTGAAGTCGATGACAGTGATGAATTTACATTTAATTATGAACAATACTTTAGTCCCTCAAAAATCACGATTCCAGCAAAAACGACAAGTAGCAGGACACGTAAGAACCATCCTGAAGATTTGATCATTGGGGATAAAAATTCAGGAGTTGAAATGAGAAGCAGAATACATCAACCCATAATTGAAAAGCAGGTATCTCTCCTCTCTCTGACTGAACCAAAAAATGTGGACGAAGCTATCAAAGATGAGTGTTGGGTAAATGCATTGAAGGAAGAGCTCAGTCAAATCGAAAAGAATCATACATGGGAACTAGTCTCAAGACCTGAAAATAAAAATGTCATAGGAGCAAAGTGGGTATTTAGGAATAAACTGGATGATATAAGAAAAGTAACCAGAAATAAAGCTAGACTAGTTTGTAAAGGCTATGTACAGGTAGAAGGCATTGATTACAGTGAAACATTTGCCCCTGTTGCTCGAATGGAAGAAATCAGGTTGATCTTAGCATATGCCAGCTCCAAACAAATAAAAGTTTACCAAATGGATGTAAATTTAGCCTTCTTGAATGGTGATTTGGAAGAGGAGGTATATATGGAACAGCCAGATGGATTTCATGTAAAGGATGCATCACAGTTCATGTACAGAATGAAGAAAGCATTGTATGGATTAAAGAAAGCACCCAAGGCATGGTATTCCAGACTGGACAACTATCTACTACAACAAGGATTTAAGAAAGGCAATACAGATAGTAACCTTTACATCAAAGAAGAGAATAACAGTCTGATTATTGTAGAAGTATATGCTGATGACATAATCTTTGGAAGTGATGATGATAGATTGAGCACAAACTTTGCTGAAAGCATGCAACAAGAGTTCGAGATGTCTATGCTGGGAGAGATGAAATTCTTTCTAGGATTACAAATCAATCAATCTGACAGAGGTATCTCCATTTCCCAGACCAAATACATTAATGAAATGTTAAAGAAGTTCAAAATGGAGGACTGTAAGCTAGTTGGTACACCTATGGTCACTGGATGTAAACTCAGCAAAGATGACAGCTCTAAAAATGTAGATCAGACTTTGTACAGATCCATGATTGGCAGCCTACTCTATGCTATAGCAACTAGACTAGACATTATGCATGCTGTTTGTCAAGTTGGAAGATTTCAGGCTTCACCTAAGAATGCTCATTTGTTGGCTGTAAAGAGGATTTTCAGATACTTAAAAGGAACAACAGATCATGGTTTATGGTATCCAAAAGGTAACTCTCTGGAATTATATGCATTTACTGATGCTGACTGGGCTGGATGTGTTGATGATAGGAAAAGTACCAATGGTGCTGCCTTCTTTCTTGGAGATTGTTTGGTAAGCTGGTCCAGTAAGAAGCAATCATCTGTTTCATTATCTACAGCTGAAGCAGAGTATATAGCAACAGCAGGATGTTGTACCCAGATTCTTTGGATGAAACAGATGTTGAAGGACATGCAAATACAATCTAATGATCCCATTCCCATCTTCTGTGACAATACAAGTGCAATAAGCATATCAAAGAACCCAGTGATGCATTCACAGACTAAACATATACCTATCAAATATCATTTTCTGAGAGAACAGGTGCTATCCAAGGTGATTAAGCTTGAGTATGTTCGGACAAAAGATCAGATTGCTGATATTTTCACTAAGCCATTGCCAAAATCACAGTTTGAAACATTTCGGGCTTAGTTGGGGGTTTGTCCTCTATGAATAGCTTCTCATTTACATTCCAGGTTGGCTTCATTTTTCCTGCTATTTGATCTGAATGTTACAAAAACATAGAAATATGATATACATCAAAAGATGTTCCATGAATATACAACAGAATATGTTCCATGACACAGCTACTGTTACATAGAATACCAATGAGGATGTTTCCCAGTAACACAACACAGTGGTACACTATACACAAGAGGTGCCACATCAAAGAACAGAGAAGTCTGATTTTGACAGTCTACAGAGGTTCAGCCAGCGAATAAAGACAAGTCCAACATGTTAAAGAATCAAAGGGAGATACAGAAACAGATTATGTATCAAGGGAAGCCATGCTCATAGGGGGAGCATCATTTCTAGACTTTACCATGGATGTCAAAAGGGGGAGAAAGCTTTCAAAGTTTTCCAGGGGGAGTTTGTTAGCTATTTTTGTTGCAGAACTGGATAATATGTTGCCACTCTGTCAAACTTTGAAGCCACAGCAAATGAAATAATAATAAGTTTATTTGTAGGAAGTCTGAATTTATCGGTTATATAGGCCGAGTTTGATACACCATATGGTGAAGATCCATTAGGATTGGACTTAAGCACCATGAGAAAAGGCCAAGCTTGGGTAAATGGGAAAAGCATTGGACGGTACTGGCCTTCATATATTGCTGAAGGTAGCTGCTCTGATGGATGTTCTTATGAAGGAACTTACAGTTCTCACAAATGTGTCATGAACTGTGGCCAATCTTCTTAGTGCTGGTACAATGTTCCTCGATCGTGGCTGCAACCTTCAGGAAATGTATTGGTGCTCTTCGAGGAAATTGGAGGAAGCCCTTTAGGAGTTTCACTTATTAAAAGAACTGTAGATAGTGTGTGCGCTCATGTATCTGAATCGCATTCTCAGTCTATTAACTTTTGGCACCTTGAGAGTACTAACCAAGTATAGAAATTACACACACCAAAGGTTCATCTCTAGTGTTCCAAAGGACAACAAATTACGGCCATTAAGTTTGCAAGTTTTGGAACTCCACAGGGAGGATGTGGTAGTTTCCAACAAGGAAACTGTCACTCTCCAAATTCAGTTGCAACAGTACAGAAGGCAAAGCCATAGTAGGATGAATCAATGAAGGTTACTGCACAGTAGCATAGAAAATGATTACAAATGATACTCAGCTTACAAATGTTACATAGTGAAGAACCAGGAGCGTAACATAGCACAAAGCGTAACTACTCTATAATGAACAGTGTACATAATGAGACTCTTCTTCTTTTTAAAGAATAGCTCGAACTCTTCATAACAGAATGGTTTTATAAGATGACAATAGGTTTCATATTGTTTACACTAACTCAGCACAACAAACTAAATTTAAAATCGAGTAATGAGACCAGAGTGGGATCCTCTCTATAATGGAATCGAACGGAACAGAACATTACACAGCAGAGCGAAACATTTGTTATATAATGGAAACGAGCAGGAACAAAGTGAAGTTTCTATGGTAACATCAGATCAACGGTTCTCTTGCATCCACGTGTCCTCATCTCCAGATCCAACGGCCAACGGAGCACCATGCACTCCCCTGGGCATTTGAATATTCAAACATCTCATCCCCTGCACAAATGGTAACATAAATGTTGGCATTTGACTATTCAAACATCTCATCCCCTTCACAAATGGTAACATAATCCTTAACTGTCACATTATATGGAATACAAAGTGTCACTCTAGAAGATGATTCATTTTGACTGTAACCGGTTCTAAAAGGGAATGCGTAGAGTTGAGCAGCGCTAAGTGTCGATGATGAGATAGGGAGTGGGAACTGTTTTCAATGGTGACATGCGGAATAAGAACCGATTCAGAACATGATATATATAGAGAAGAACAGAAAACTTTCAGTGAGGGGTTTTTAGTGATGTAAGTTTGGGAATGAGGTTTTGATGATATTGTTTTAAAAGACAGAAGTGTTGTATTTGATACTGAACAGAAATGAATACTTGCAGCAGAGTATGAAGAACAGTGAAGCATAACAGCAGTAAGGTGCAGAAAGGAAACGAGATGATGATTAACCAGTCGAGATGATAATGCACATATGAAAATCACAGCTACAGTTTTGGTGAGTTTAATAAACATTCAGTTTTACTGTTAAACCAAGAAGAATGTGCAAAGTTATAGAACATTTGTATGAAGAAACTGTAACACTGTCTAGTCTCGTTTGTACTGTCAATGAATAATCTGTAAGGTAAAGTTTTGACAGTGAGGGTTAATGAAGAGTCTGTAAAAGCCTGTAAATTCAAATCAAACCAGGGTGGTAGGGTGGAGCAAGGGAGAACAAAGTTCTCAGGGGTGTTGTAGCATCCCTCTGGTTGTTGCTAGAAAACCAGATACAAGTTGGAGCTTGTATAGTTGGAAGTTGTAGCTTCCAGAGGTAGCAGCCTCATCTGTGTTGCAGCCCAGACAAAATAAAAGAATGTAAAGAGGAGTTGGAGCTTACCTTTCATTCTTAAGAAGAAGAGTTTTTTTTTTGGGTTTCCTCATGAAAAAAACTGTGTCTAATATTCATTGATGTGGTTGATTGTTGACTGTCATTCAATTTGCTTATATATGTTGAATGGTTTGTCCTTATCTTCATAATAAATCTGTAATGTTGTTTAAAATACAATTTTTGGTATAGAACTGATTCACCTCCCCCCCCCCCTCTCAGTTCATTAAGTTGTCCAACAAATTGAACATAGAAAGAGAACTAAGCATTATTATTTTTGAGCTATAAACCTTCAAGAATGTTAAATATATCTACTAATGCATATTCCATAATAAGAGATAAAAGAATATAGAGTTAGAAGGTCATCATTTTTTTTGGATACATTGTGAAGGAAAATGATAGTACAAGAAACAAATTGTGACAACATTTAAAAATGTGGCATTTTGAAGTTGTAGAAACAATAAACATATGTAACATATCAGTGCATAAGATTATACAACAAGAAACGTGCAAGTGCAACAAAAAAAGTTGAAGTAACAGGTTGCTACTAAGTATATAAAGAGTTGAAATAAGTTGTAAAGGGATCTCAATGGGGGAGATGACCTATAAGAAGTGGAAGAGTATAATTTGTTAGAAAAAAAAGACACCAAAACAAAGTAGGTAAGTGTCTAGAATACTAAATTGTACAAATAAAGTACAGGTCAATCATATATACATGACGGACATTGTAAATGGCAACACAAAGTACAAGAGATTGAAGTGCCAAGATGTGGATGTCATAGCACCAAATCTTGTTGTTTATACCTAATTGTATCTCTTTCATGTAGATGCATAAAACGTTGAAGAAGTTGCTTCAATACAAAGAGAAACTTTGTGGTTGGAAAAATGCAATTAGTTAGAAGAAAAGATGATGCTTCAAAGTATGTATCCATCTAGTGAAATGCTTTTATATGTTCGTCTATTTGTTGACAGTAGTATGAAAGTTTCCTTGGGTATGTTAAATCTAGATTTGTTTTGCAGCAAGAAAAGTCAACATGTTGAAGCAGGTCTCTCAATTTAAGGAGCAACTAAATCGTTGGCCCAATGTAATTAATTGGAAGAAGAGAGGATGAATTGAAGTATGTTTCTTTCTCTTTTAATGCTTCCCTTTGTTCTTTTATTTGTTGATAGTAATGTGGCTATGTAGGAAAAAATGGCATAGTGAAATCTAATTGATAGATAGAGCAAAAAAATGCATATGAAGACGTTGTAGCTTTTGCATGATATAAGCAAGAACGAATATATAGTACATACCAAGTTGACTTATTTGAGAATAAAAGTTAGGTTGTTACTTAAAAAAACCATATATATCTAATACAACAAGGTGATGTTGAAACAATAAGTGGTAAATAATAAAAGTAGATAAAAACACATTTTCATTTGATGCAAACAAAGGAACATGTGATACAGTGGTTATTTTCTATGTTGAATTGAACCAGAAAATGGTGGCACATATAAGTAAATAATACATCTTAAAAAGAAATGCAGTCTATTTGTTGTGCTATTGTAGAAATACATTCAATAATGTGAACAACATAAGTGTGAACAATATTAAAAACTATATTGATGGCAAGTACATGTCTAGAGCAAATAGAGTACATACTTAGAGCAAAGAAATTCAAGCTTTAAGCAAAATGTGCTTGTAAAGACTTTGAAGCAAGCAAGGATTCATCTTGTTTCCTACGTTGGACGTAGGGATTGTATTGCATTTGAGAGTAAATATAAAATGAGAAAGTTGGAGATATGTGAAGGCCTGAAAGAGATTTAAATCTTGATATTGCAATGAATGTAAGGACTTGTTTGTCAATGTTTCCAATATCTAGTGTTGCATTTTTTAGGGTAATTCATTGTGCTTTATGGATTTTTAAACCCCATGCCATATGAAGTGGTATTTTCCTACATGAACCTCTTGTTATGGGAGATATGGGAACATAATTAGGATTAGAAGCATCCCATGGGGGTCCTTTCTAGTGGAGGAATTCAATAACAACAAAGGATGGTAAGGTGGGGGGTTTATTGTTGGAGTTATAGACAATGGAAATCAATTTTCCAATCGATCCGTTAAAAAGGGTCTGCTCCAACCCATAAGTTAGTAGTTAACATCACATGCTGACCAATAGCAAGAGGGATGTTGAAGGGAAATTGTTCATCATTTATGGATTGATGGACACGTTGATTCCTTTGTTCTGCGAAGCAATGTGAAATTGGCATGTTAAGGTGTTTTAACATGTGTTTGTTGTGCAATGAAACATAGCTATTAGTGGAATACAGTGGGTGGAATGTTCAAATGAACAGTTCTCTACATGTGAAATGGGCGAGGTTGTTCTTGTCATGAGGAGTGCCCAATCTTCAAGAGTCGGTGTTTCATTTCGAAGGTTCAACAAGAGTTGGTGAAACATAATTTGAGAAGGGCTATCTCCTTATTGGTGAAAGAATGTTGAGAGCATGACAAAAGTGTCGAATGTATTCCAAAGAGCGTTACGACATGATGAGCCTGCATACATGGGGATGTCCTTTACAAGGGGAAATTGGGCAAAGTCACCAAGAAGGATCATGGAACAACCACCAAAGGGGATTGTAGATTGGTAAGGGAAAGCTTCATGTAAACATGCATAAATGTGAGTTAAAAAATTTGGGCCAATAAATCTCATTTCTTGAAGGTTTGAAAGGGATTGACCTTCAAGAGGGTGCATTTCAACAATGGGTATTCGAAGAGCATAATGTATTGTAAGTGCATTTATGTTAAAGGAATCAACACTAGTTGGAGCTAGGAGAATAAAGGCGGAGATATTGTGTCCATAGGCAGTTTGGAGTGTAGATTTCAGGGAAGAAATTAGGTAATAATTCCCTATTCCTACAGCACCTTGAATGACCATTTTGAGTGGTGTGGGATTTGTTTCTAAAGTGGGAAAGCACAAGGTTAAAAGCTATGCATTGTGTGGGAGGCAAGGAATCAGGTGAATTGGGTGGCAAATAGGTGTCTTTGTGGAGTTGGGTGGATAAGCGATTGAATTCAATGAATGATATGGTTGTTTTGTGCAAATGTGAAGGGATGTTGCTACATGTCCAATTGTAAGTTTTGTTAAAATCGCAATATGCAAGCATTTCAAGGTCATCAATATGGACATCGTTTCCGAGGAATATTTGAAAAAGAAGTTCCCATTCAACATGGCAAGGGGAAAGGGAAAGGGAATTGGATCAGAGGTGGAATCATCAGATGGAGGTGTAGAGGGATCTTCTAGAACCCATTCATTATGCCATACAACGTACATGCCTTTAGTGCGACTCTAATGAGAAGTAATTTCAAAAATTATGGTTCTAATATCATCGGGGAGGGAACAAAAAGGTTTTTATAGAAGAAGTTATCTCCAACAAAATGGTACAAAAGACGAAGAATCAAAGGGAGGAATAGAAGTGAATTATGGGAAGACTCGAACAATTTTGGGACACGAATTTGGTTTCAATGAAGATTTTTTCCTACGACGAGAGAAAGACCAAGAATGAGCAGCTTCAAGAAGGTTTAGATGTTCAAGGGTGGGGGGTCTTTGCATGTATGCGAAAATGAAGGGGGGTTGGAGGGGTGTTAGTTGGGTCATTAAAAAATCAACAAAAAACACTTTGGCTCGCATTCAAGGAAAAAAATGAGTGGCTGCAAAGGACAAGAGGGATTTTTTGGAGCATGTGACAAGTCTCTTATGTGCTAATGTCTTGTTCTGCAACTATTTATGCAAGAAATTGCTCGATTGGATGAAGAAAAATCCTGTAAATTGGTTTTGCATGTGCAAGTCGAGAGAGAATAGTACGGTAGCTTTGTAACTTTGGCTTTTATTTTGATGCATACTTTGAAATGTCTTTGAGGATAACATGTTTGGAAAGAATAGGTTGGTAATCAATGGTAGCCCTCCATATTGATCTCATGGTCGAGTTGTGAATATTTAGAAGGGAATCATTTCTTGCAAGATTGTAGGTGTTACGCCCATTTGCATCAATGAACAAGGAAGAGGTATCTTGTAAGTCAAAGGGGAAACCATAACGGCATTTAAGAGACGTTCCTTTTTTATGAAGGCAAGTAGATTCTGAACATTTTGTGTGTCTTTGAACACAATTTACAAGTTCTTCATAGTCAACCAAGTGGTTTGATGCAAGTATAGATGGTGATCCAAGAGTGCATGGATAATTTACAGTAGACTCATGGAACCTAGGGGTTTGCAAGTGACTGGTATGAGGGTTCCATATTGTAACAAAGTTTTAAAAGTAATTTTTTGCATCTTCAAGTGCAGCAACATCTCCCCAATCCAATGTGTCCATATTTGTCGCATCTTCCAACCATATGAAACCATGAATGTGTGTGGATCCCCTATGTTTCCATTCATACCTACATGGGAGTCAAAATAAATATGTTAGAAAGGAAAATTTTCAAGTGACAATCATGAAGAGAAGGATAAGAAGTAAGAGGTAGTAAAATACCTACACCAAGAGTCGGTTATCATTGAATCCCTTTTTTAAGCACCTCTTCAAGGAATATTTTGAATCTATTGTGCATGTATTGTGATGCAATATGTGGGTTGGCTATGATGTTGTGAATATTCCATTGATGGTGTTGATTTGAAGTGGCGGGAGGATACGTAGGCACAAGAGCATGCAAATATGGCAATTTCATGTCAGCTACGCTAAGGGTGAAGAAGAAGGTTGATGTACCTTATTGAGTGATCATATTAATGAGTTCATCTCTACTTTTGTTCCAATAAGAATGTGTCGCACACAATGTAGACCCAAATCACATGACCCTTTCAACAATCTTATCATAAGGCAAGTCTTACAATTGATTGACAAGCTTAGTAAATGTGGGGGGGGAGTGTATCTTCAAGGTTATGTTTGAAAAAAATAGAAGCAGTAGCATGACTACGATGCCACATAATAAGGTTTTATATGTAGTAGCGAAAATGAGGGTATTGACCAAATCTATTGTCATGGTAGTGGATGAGGTGAAGTGCATACTTGTGCATCTCAAATTGATGAATGTGTGGTTGTTTAAGCATTGCAACACCTATGGGAAACAAGGTTGTAAAGGCCATTGAAAAAATTCCTTCTATGTTGTACTGATTAATCGGATAAATGCCTATAGAGGGCCAAGCAATGGAAAGTGATAGTGGGCCATCTGGTATGTGCAAGAAACGTCTAATTTCCTCAACCTCAATTCTAGAATTTGTTTTTGTTCAAATAAAGGAGGAGGATTGTAATTCATATGGTTCAAGAGAATTTGGTTCTTGCACAGTAGAAGGTGAGGTATGTTCATGAAATGGTGTATCATGGGGATTCGCATGGTGAAGAAAAGGGTAAATGTATGTTGAATGAAGAGAAAAAGAACATAATTCAATAGGTTTAAATCAAACATCCTTGTAATAGGGATCATTGGCCATTTTGTATTCAAGAGCAACAAGAACACATGTTCAGCTAATAAATAATTCATATGGTTTGTTTGTAGGGTTGCATTTTCGAACAACAAGGATGTCGAGGTATGATATTAAGTGGGGGAGGGATGTGGCAATATTGGAAATTTCTTGGTGGAAGCAAATAGTATGACCATAATATTTATATTGACCACCATGGGCATGTGTGACTTGCAGGATTGGGTTGACATGACAAATGAGCATTTCTTCAACTTGTGTAAGTATTTCAAGGACATGTGGTTGTATGCCAAGTTCAATATTGTTTTCCAAGGAAAAACGATGGCCTTTTATGTCTAAAATACAATGAGAGCATGCATATGCACCATGGAATTTTTTGATTGAGTTCTAGGGTAAGATTCACTACATATCGAGCATACATTGATGTGAGATAGTTGGTCTAATTTTGTACAAAAACATTGATGTGCATCATTAAGGGTTGTGTTGGATGGATTTTGCATGGGGGATGGAATGGATGGTGTGATGGAAGGTTGGCCAAAATAAAATGTACAAGGGATATGCATAGCTTAACGAGCAACTCTATAAACAAGACGTTGTTTCTTATTGATTTTATTTTTGTTCTATTCATATACAAGTTTTCTTCGTGCATTGGCTTGTTCATTGTCATCATTGGGGATCATTCCTACAAGAAAAGTGTCAACTTGTTACAAACCTAGAAGGTGTTAATGGTGGAAGGGGCACATTTTGTATATCTATCAATTGGAAAGTATATGGATATAAAAAGTGAGAGTTAAAGGAAATGTAAAGTAATCGCATATTCAAAAGCAACCACGAAGGTAACAAGACATATTTAAGGAAAAAATGTAATTTAAAATTTATAGTTTTATAAGTGTAAGAAAGCAAGAATATAAAAGAACAAACTTTAATATCACAAAGCATGTATGAAACATTAAGTATGTAAGGAAATAAAATTAAGCGGTCATGGAAAATACGCATTGTTGAAACAAAAAAATATAGTAAATGTAATAAATGATTTGTACAGAAGTACGACAAGTTGTTCTAAGAAAGAGAAGATATAGGGAACTTATTTTATAAACAAACATGATAGTAAATTAGTATTGTATTCAAAATTCAACACGTAGGTTACATATAGCATTTAACTTCAAAATGTTAAATGATAGTTTGTACATTGAAAGTATGACAAAGCAAGTTAGAAATGTTAAAAGGGAAAATTATTGATGGGGTAAAAAAATAAGGCTTATATGTTGAAAATGGAAATAAGGATAACTTTGAGAGTCGAGTGAATCATCACAAAAGCTAATGCATGCATGAGTATGGAGTGCAAAGCATTTGTACAAATGGATGTTTAGGAAAATGGTAGCATAGGTTTTAGGAAGGAAGAGAAGCAAGTCAAGTTATTGATGAAATTTCTTTAGAGATAACAATTACAACCTTTAGGCGTGCAGTTCCACAAAAGATCTATGTTCTAGTTGAAAGGGTGAAAAGGATTTTTCTTTTGCAGATATTGTGAGCTATTTCAGCAAGGGATGTTGCTTCAGTTGAGAGGAGGCATAGGTCTTTTGCAGAAACGCCCATGAGTTGGTTTGCATCATCATCAAAATTTATGGCATTATAAAGGTGTCCAGACACATCCTCCAATTCAACCTTTAGTATGTAGCGGTAGTCACATTCAAGAAACTCCCCACCAAATTTAGTACAATGCCAAACATTTCTAACTTTGTGGGAATTTGTTTTCATGCATCGTATGCCATAAACAAAAAGAGTGCATGCAAGGAAATGAAAGTTGTCCATGTTAACATTTGTGATTCTTGCAGCAACTGAATACCAAATAGTCTTTTCACAGGGCTCGAGAGTTTGTAGCTCATTGATGGTGATTTGTTTTCCTGGGGAAAAATTAGAGGAATTGAATTTTCGACTCAAAGATAGCGAGGATGAATGAAATTAACTGTCATGAAACCATGTTTGTATAAGGAAAATTTATTCAATACTCGGGTTTATAAAAAGAGTTGTGTTGGACATAGTTCCAATAGTTTTCCCATTGAATTTTGTAACATAGCCGCCTTTGATTGCTAAATTTGGAGGAGTGCCTAAACCTCAAAGGTTAGCAAGTTGAGCTCCCTCAATTTGGCAGTGCTCTCCCCAAAGTGTTATGTAAATGTTGTATCCTGACATGTCTCCGAGTCTAATTGTATGACAGACAGTCTTGGAACCATCTCTTTTTTTATAGTTGATGCAGGTGAAACAAAAATTACATGTCCAAGAAGGTCAACCATGGAATTGACAGGTATAGTTTAGATGTCCTGAATAGATTTAAAGTGAAATCAATGTAAAGGTATCAAGGGGTACTCCTATAACCATGGTTGGATGGTTGAGGAGGAACCTAGGAAAATCTTGTGATGGATTTTCAAGTGTTTGTATGTTGGATTGGATGCTTTGACTGTGCCATTGAAGACTATGTAGACCATAAAAGTTTGTATTTGGTCATACAATAAAATTGTCAATTCATTGAATGCAGAGATATGTATTTCATCATATGAAGCATTAACAAGGTAAAATACAAACACTTTCCCAAGGCCTCGTTGATTGCTATATTTGTGAATGTTTGTCTTGGAAATGAATTGACGTTGAATGCTCCAAAGTTTGTTAGAAGAGGTAAGCTATGTGAACGGGATAGTAGATGTGATAAGGTCAGGTTTTTAATTTATCGAGGTAGAATTAGCAAGTGAAGGGGTGCGGGGTTCAAGAAACTTAGTCTTTGGAAGAGAGGAACTACTTTGCGAGGGAAATTTTTTAGCTAAGTGGTAAGACGAAGGCTCTCCAATAATCGATGCATCCACTATGACAACCTTAAGCATAAGCAATGTGATAGCCATGGTAACAATAAGTATATTAAAAAAGAATGGGAAAAAATACATTTGATGCACCAAGGGTGTAGAATCCATTAAGTGGAAAAAAATTGAGGAAATGAATCATACATTACATTGTGTACAACGTTGCATGTACATTTTGTGACTTTGATAATAGTGCATTCTTTCAATTTCCCATATTCTACGTTAATATTATATATATTTGGAAGCAATGTCTCGTGCTTGTGAACTCCATTTGAGATAGAAATTCTGAAGCGAATGGCTGATGAGTTAAGTGAGTTCACTTGGTTTAAAAACAAAACTTGCACTAGTGGGAAGAGGTTGACAAAGCCATTAATCAAGAGTGAAATAACATCTTCAGTCAAAATAGTCTCCATAAGGTGAAGGTTGTTATTTTCTGTGCAGTGAAAGTTTTCCTGAAAATAAAATAATAATAATTGTAAAACTGCAAATGATATAAAGGCCATGGGGGGTGATTAGTTAACACACATAAGTGTTGTCAAATTTTATTTTTATTTTTCTATTTCAATCTTTAAGGTAAATAGAATTTTTATTATAAATCGCGAGACTAATAAAGTATTTGTATAGCCATAGAAAGAAGACCACAATATTGGAAAAAGAATATGATATAATGGCCAAAATTTGACAATATATCTTATATATATTAATATCTAAAACACATATGTATAATATCCAAGATGTTTAAGGATGGCCAGACATTGACAATAAATTACATCATATTAAAATAAATTCGCATTATTGTATATGGAATCATCCTAGTAAAATACATAAATGGAGGGAAAGACGAGACAACAAAGAGATGTATATATATAGTATAGATATGAAGATAAACAATGGTCATTGGCTTTAAAATCTACAAATAGAAAGTAAAGTTTATACATATCAAGAAATAACTACAAACCATATGTGCAAATAAATATTTGCATTGTGATGTATAACGTAGTTCCCAAAAAATGTACTTTATAATGCCTTGGGAAATATTTTTTTTTCCCCAAATGACCCATCCATCAAGGGTATGGTCTACAAAATGGAAACTTTGTTCTAAAAACTTTATTTTCTAGTTGTGGCTTTGAAACCCAAGGATCGTTATCTATCTTGAGATCTATAATACATAGACATAGTAACTCATTAGATGAAAGGTATGGCCAGGGAAGAGAAGGCTTCATGTAAGAGATTAGATAGCTTCTATATGCAAGAACTTAATAGTGTTAACTTTATTCAGAATAGTTTAATGATTTGTATATGTTCAAGCATGTTTATATTCAAGATGGCTATATGGTAATAATTTGTTTGTTGCTAATATTAATTGTGGCATAAACCCTTATACGAATTATTGTCTATTACAATTAAACGGGATGGCTATATTTGGAGCTAGGGAAAAATGGGGTGAAGGTTTCACGTTGAGGGTTTTGTGAAGGTTTCACACTGAGGGATTTTCAGTATTGGTCTTGTTTCCAAGTGGCTTGTGTTTATGCTAAGGGTTTGTGGGGTCAATCTAGTCGTTTTTTTGTTTATCACCACTCGAGTCGATGAAGAACACACCATTGATGTCCCTTCATCGACATCAATTCTCTCCCTCAATGCTCCATCAATGCAATAATGTTAGTCATTTCATTCAAACATGGACCTTATTCTTAATTGCAACTTATCTTATGAGGAATTTGAAGATCTTTTCAAACACTTCAGTTCATTGGGTTTCCTACACCGCCTTTACTTTGATGAATTGTTTTCCCTTCTCTGGGGGAGAATAAAGAAAGGAAATGCATATATCTAAGGCATGCTAACTTACTATTGGTTCTCACCTAAATAATTGCTATTATTATATTGCAGTATAAAAATATGGAACCTATATCAATTTAACAAGGAGAATATGCCTAGATTGGAATAAAAAAATAGGGAACCTATTCCAAAGTAACAAGGATGACCTATTATAAAACTATGCAACTTATTCCAATCTATAAGACCAATTCTCATGGAAGAATAAATATTGGATTATTCATCCTCGTTAAAACATTCAACAAATGTCTCAATGTTTGGTAATGTAATGTATGTTTGTCACAAGGAGGAATTAACCTTGTTCTTTAATTGAAGTTTGCAAAGCACCTTGTTCAATATTCATGTGATAAAAAAAAATTATTTGTAAGATGTTCTACAAAACTCAATGCTTATCTAGATTTCACTTTTTTTTTAACTCCAACAATTTTCTATGAAATGATCCAATCAATTGATCAACATTATATGGAGAATTGTTTGACTATATAATAACTATGATTATGTTAGTTTTGTTTTTCGAAACATGGTTTATAAATCCATCCTTTTGTTAAACCTATAGCTTTTATTTTCTTGGAATTCTCCTTAGAGATGACTACAATCCAGTTGTGTTTATCACAATCAATGCATTAAAAATAAACCATATGGAATAGTTTGTAATAACTCCATATAGTTTGTAATAACTCACTAGTTCAACATATGTTGTATATGTTGGTATATCAATGCAACATATACAACATGTTAGTTTTTTATCATTTAAGAAATATGATCTTAGGATCTTATCTGAGAGAATAACATGCACAGAAATAAACACAAGAGATAAGAGACACAAAGAATTTTCCTTGGGGAAACCATAAAGGACAAAACCCCACAACTTCCTCAGAGATAGAATGAGCACCAATGGAAGAAATAAAACCCAAAGACAGAAAAGATAATCTCCAAAAGTTGTTCACTCTCTCTCACTTGAGAGAGATTCTCCTCTCTCACTCATGCACCCCAGTGAGTGAGTGTGTGTGATGTGCAGAAATGAGGAGATCCTCACTTCGATTTATATTCTTTCATTCACTTTATGTCCCCCGCAACAAGTCGGCCTCACTTAACAATTAATTATCAGGGTCGACTTCTCTAGGAGAGTCTAATAACCCTAGTGCACCACAAATGTGGGGACTTTTCCTTCCGATCAACAAGGAGGGTTAAACTTGACTGAATTGTGTGGACTATTGCACTGACTTACAATGGAGAGTTAACCTCAATGACTTTACATGACTTGTTTACATTATTGAATCTCCTGATCGGAACATCGGGGCATGACATGACTCAATTAAATTATATATACTTCCCAGAATAAACATTGGGGTACAATACATAATATATACAAGTGAATACATTCCAAAGTTACAAATACATCAACACTCCCTCTTAACTAGGAAGGTAGCACAAGTCTTCTTCTCTATATCATCTAGATCATTATCAAGTCATCTTCGTCTTCAAGTCATCTTCATCATCAAGTCATATTCATCAAGTCTGGATCATCATTGGATCATCATCGAGTCTAGATCATCACTTGATCTGGAGCATCACTGGATCATCATCGTTGCTTCCGCTATCTCAATCAAATAGTGCTATCTCTTCATTCTTCTCATCACAGAAAGTTCTATAGAGCTAGCCCTTTTTCATGCTGGTTGTAGGCCTAGCCTCCAGGTAGGTCTTCATCTTCTTCAGCACTTATATCTGACCATGAGAGGAACACCTCCAAGAACCATGTCAGAATGGCCCACCCAACACTTACATCTTTCGTTCTCAAAGAATGGCTCTTAGCTCTAGGTTGAGTGTCAATCCCATACTGAAAAAAATTCCTAGTAACTGAACAGGTGCCTCCATTCTCCCAGAGAATGGCCTCTCAGCACTAAGCTGAGCTTCAGTCCCAGACTTAATCAATTTCCTGGTAACAGACTAGGTGCCTCCATTCTATCAGAGAATGGCTTCTTATCACTAAGTTGAGCTTCAGTCCCACACTTAATCAATTTCCTGGTAACTGACCAGGTGCCTCCATTCTCCCAGAGAATGGATTCTTGGCACTAAGCTGATATTCAATCTCAGACTAAATTAATTTCCTGGCAACTGACCAAGTGCCTCCATTCTCCTAGAGAATGGATTCTGTAGGTCTTCATCATCTTTGGCCATACTGTGGAATCCTCAGGACTGATTACATGAGTCAACAAAACCTTGAAAGAGAATCTTAGCACAGACTATAGGATCTCCAAGGATCTTTTACATGTGACCGTCACAAAACCTTGAAAGAGAATCCTAGCACAGACTATAGGATCTCCCAAGATCTTTTCTATGTGACTACCACCACAAAACCTCGAAAGAGCATCCTAGCACAGACTATAGGATCTCCCAGGATATTTTCTATGTGGTCATGCAAAACCTTAAAAGAGTTTCTTGCAACCTACAAGAACTCTAAAGAGAATCCCAGGACTTTTACGAGCACATATCTCAAGCTATTGGATCTTCACGGTTGATTACATGCCTCTAGTAGAAAAACCTTGAAAGAGCATCCTAGCATAGACTACAGGATCTCCCAAGATATTTTCTATGCCACCTATAGTAAAACCTTGAAAGAGCATCCTAACATGGACTATAGAATCTCCAGGATATTTTCTATGCTACCTACACAACCTGTCCACGGCCAACCTGTAGAAAAACCTCGAAAGAGCATCTGAGCAAAGACTATCAGATCTCTTAGGATCTTTTACATGCTTATCTGTACAATATATCCATAGAGTATCATCCTGATACTCATCACAACATCATCTTGATGCATATCATCATCATATGATCATCCTGATCATCATCGAAGCAGAAACTGAAGCATCATCCTGATGCTCATCACACAGTGCTTACATCCACAACCATGGGAAGGATCCTCCTATCATGCTTGGAATGGCTCCTACAAATGTGTTCCATCATTTCTTCCTTGAAGTATCTTATATCTGAATAACACCAAGCCTCTCTCTGAAGTACTCAAAATTCACCTTGGCTAGTGGTTTGGTCAACACATCTGCTATTTGCTCGTCCGTCGCAACATACTGAAGCTTCACTGCTCCTCTCTGCACCATATCCCTGATATAGTGATATTTGATCTCAATGTGCTTCAACCTATCGTGGAACACCAGGTTCTCAGACAACTTCACTCAACTCTGGTTGTCAGAGGTAGCATCCAACGGGAGATCAAATAACTCAGAAAGTAGCTTCCTAAACCATATTGACTCACAACTAGCTGAACAAGCTGCGACGTACTCTGCTTCGGATGTACTCAGTGCTACATAGGATTGCTTCCTGCTAAACCAAGAGATCACACCAGATCCCATACTGAAGCAGCACCTCGAGGTGCTCTACCTATCAATGGCACTGCCTGCTTAATACAAATCCACATAACCCTCCAGCTTAATCTTCTAATTCATATCATACTTGATCCCATACTCAACTGTACCCTTCAGGTACCTCACTGCATGCTTTACAACCATCAGGTGAACATGACTCAATGTATTCACAGCAAAGCAAATATCTGGTCTCATATTTTTCAGGTACATCAGGGAACAAATCATCTGACGATACATCGTGGCATCAACCGTCTCTAATGAAGCAACACTCAATAGCTTCAGGTTCGATGCCATAGGTGTGGTCATGGCCTTGCATTCCATCATCCTAAACCTCTTTGGGATCTCTATTGCATACTTCCCTTGTCCTAGGGAGATTCCATCTACATTCTACCACACCTCCATGCTTATAAAGTAGTGCATCATATCCAAGTCCTTCATCTCGAATTCAGCAGCAAGTCTCCTTCTTGCAACTTTAATGAGCTCATATTTTCTATCAGGAACAAGTCATCGACATATAACAGGAGCATCACTGGTCTTCCACCTTCAACTTTGAAGAAAAGGTTGGAATCCACTTTACTCTCAGTAAAGCCTAGAGTCATTAGTAAGCTATCGATCCTGTCATACCATGTCGAACCTCGGGATCTTCTGTAGTTACTCCCTCCAAAGCGGAGCTTCATTATCCCTTTGCCTTTCACAATTTATGCATTGAAACATTCTGTACTGAAGTGACAAGTAGCTTCCTCTGCTACTAATATTCTATGTATCCATCTAGGGTTACTGGATACTAAGATCCTTTATCTTGAAAATGTTCTTCTCGCACCCATTTGTGAGCTTATCATCCTCTATAGGATTTCATCTTCAACCTTGTAGCAAAGGTTAATATCTTCATCACTCTAGGTGATCTTCAAGCTCCTCATGTATGTGTTATCCCATGGGTGCCTTCTGAGCTTGTACAAGGCCTTCTTTCATTTGCACACATGAGTCTGCATGTCATGTGTCTTAACTTCCAATGGCTGCAAATGTCTCTTCGTAGTATATGCCTTCTTTTCGTGAGAAGCTTCATGCTACGAATCTTGACTTGTATCCCACGATGTTTCCATCTACTGCATGATGGAACTACGAACTTCCCTTCAGGTCTCGATACTGCATCCTAGACATCATTCTTCTTCAACTGGTCTTCCCTTTCTTCTTGGCTACTTCTTCATCAATGATGTTGCTGCATTCATCATATTATTCTTCATCTTGGATTATTTCTCGAAGTGTTGTCACTTGTTCTTCGAAACAAGTATCAACCTTGTTTGCTTGTAGGTTATTGTACATGATCTTTCCTACAAGTCATATGCACCATTTGTATTGTTAGAAACATTTCATAAGGCATATTCATAATGAAAAATTATTATGCATAAATATATGATCATGCAACTATTTTAGCCAATACAGCATTCATCCATATCTCACAGAAACTTTCTAGATGACTTCCATCTCTACCAGGACAACATTGAGATTGTGCACTAATCCAATATGTCAGCAAAGAGGTTTCATTCTAGATAAGTAGAAATGGAGTGTTGTATAGCACCATGGGCTACTTACCCATCACATGCATATTAGTAGTATACTATCATTAATGCAATCATTCTATCATGCATAATACATCAACTAAATATAAACAAATGCATAACAAAACAATATCATGAAATGACAATTGAATACTTATTTTTATTTGTTTCATGGGTAGACTCCTTCTTTCAGCTTCATCATCTTCTTCACTCACAACAGCATCATTTCTTATCCAATTGTTTAAGACGGATAAGAGGCTCTTCAAGAATTGAGTTCTTCATATTCCTCATCGCTTGAGGTATCTTCATTGAATCGTGAAATCTTGATCTTCAATTGTTCCCATCTTCTTTTCTCTTATTATGAGTCAAGCTTCATCTTGTGTGTACTCTTCCTAGAGGCTGCTGAAAGTAATCACTTCCTTCTGGCACACATTCCTCGAATGAATGAATACCATGATCCTGGGAGACCATTCAAGGTGGTTATCACCACTTATACATTCTCCACTTCTTCTTCTACCACTTCAAGTTGTTCTTTGATTTGAGACACCCTTCTAAAGTATGACTGTATGGTCTCTGCATTCTGGATCTTCACATTCTTCAACTATTTTCTCAAAGTCGTCTTCTGATTTATGTTCTTCCCTTAAAATAGCTTGGTCAAGGAATCAAACATATTTTTTGGTGTCTTTAGGGAAGACACTTGTGGTATAAGGTGATCCTTGATTGAATCAGCAATGATCTTCTTGGCCTTGACCAAGTTCTTCTTGTGTAAGGCTTTTAGCCTCATCTCCCTCTGGAACTGGAACCTCTCTACTTATGTAGGTGTCCAATTCATTTTCTTCAAGAATGAGTGAGATCTAATACTTCCATGTTTGGAAGTTGTCAGTTTCAACAAGATTTTCATCAAGCTAATGTGATTATACATTTTGAATTAATAACCTCAAATGTAAATAGCAAAAGATTAGATCTTAGCGATTTGAGGTGTCCGTCCTGGTTCCAGAGCTGGCTGATCTAGGGTTTGTCAGAGAAACCCTAATTTTCAAAACTTGGAATTTTTCATATTTGATTGGATAGAAATATATAAATCTTCAAGTTTAGTTTTCCAATGTGCTCCTTTCTAAAAACAGTGGAGGGAAGATCCTGGAACAGGAAGCCCTAGTTTACCAATTGCTTCTGTAGAAATTCTTGATACTATTTTTGCGGTATCTACGTAATTACTGCTCCTCTATGTCTGAAATTTAGTAGTGAGGTAGAATCATCTTTCCTTATTCCAAAACCATAGGTTCCATAAGATTTTGTTTAACCAATTGGGGATTTATGATCATTTTCCCAAGGTGACATGTTTCAATACTGTTCAGCATAGCGAAGTTGTACGGACTGGCACGTGTCACTGTTTCATATTCAAGGTATGAAAATTTTACCACATAAATTAAAGTCAGTTCCATTTCTGTAACATCTTGAGAAATTTCATTTGTATCTTTTTATCCCAAGATATAGCAATTCTCCCCATGTGTCCCGTTTGGGGAGGAATCCTAGGAGAGGCTGGAACCCTAACTTGGAGGAATCATATCTCCTAGAATATAGTGAATATAAGGATGAAACTTGGAAACAATGTACATCAAGAATTTATCTTCGACTTGTGAAAGTTTCAACACTTGATCCTTCTCCAATCGCAAGATATAGTGAATCTACCAAAACTATCAGTTTCAGTATTTTAGGGTTTTTCAGGCCCAGGGTCAAACTAGGGTTTGACATTCTCGAAGTTTCACCCAACAAAAAATCTCCACCCAGGTCTCTAAACTTTGATTTGGTGAGGACAGTAATCTTATGCTGGGCTCACTCAAAAATTCCTCTTCTATGAAAAGCCCTAATTTTTCCGCAGCAAAAACTGAGAATGCCCAGAATCAAATTCCGCTTCGATAGAAAGATATGTACTTCAATGGAGAGTCAGCCTAGCATCCTTTTTCTAATGGATTGTGGAGAGAGACCCAAAAGGTAAGAAGCCCTAGCTTCTGCAGCTACACAGTATCTTCTTCTCAGGTTAGCTCTGATACCATGTTAGTTTTTATCATTTAAGCAATATGATCTTAGGATCTTATCTGAGAGAATAACATGAACATCAATAAACACAAGAGACAAGAGACACAAAGAATTTTCCTCCGGGAAACCATAAAGGAGAAAGCCATGCAAATTTCTCAAAGATAGAATGAGCACCAATGGAAACAGTAAAACCCAAAGACAGAAAAGATGATCTCCAACAACTATTCTCTCTCTCTCTCTCACTTGAGAGAGCTTCTCCTCTCTCACTCATGCGCCCCAGTGAGTGAGTGTGTGTGTGATGTGTAGAAATGAGGAGAGCCTCACTTCTATTTATATTCTTTTGTTCACTTTATGTCCACTCCAACAAGTTGGCCTCACTTAACAATTACTTACCAGGGCCAACTTCTCTAGGAGATTCTAATAACCCTAGTTCCCCACAACTATGGGGACTTTTCCCTCCAATCAACAAGGAGGGTTAACCTTGACTCAATTGTGGGGACTATTGCCTAAACTTACAATGGAGGGTTAACCTCAATGACTCTACATGACTTGTTTACATTATTGAATCTCCCAATCAGAACATCGGGGCATGACATGACTCAATTACATTATAGATACTTCCTGAAATAAAAATTGGGGTACAATACATAAGATATACAAGTGAATACATTCTGAAGTTATAAATACATCAACACAACATAAATAGCAGGTTGATTTTTCTCTCTGGTAGAGCCCAAAGGTGTTCCATGATTTTCAACATCTTCTAGTACATCTCTACACCATGTAGACATCCTCTTGGCAAGAGGTTCATCAACCAATTCAATTAGTTCATTAATGACAGCTAACTTTGAATGCTCTGCTAGATTCTCCCTCTGAACATCATAAGGGGAAGAATTGTCATCAGGGTCCTATGATAAAGGAGTATCATGCTCCCCAGTCTCTATATCACATCCAAGCTCTTTTGAGTTCTTAAAAGAAACTTCCTCATGAAAAGTCACATCTCGGCTAACCTCAATATGTCTCTCACCATATACATATATTCTAAATGCTTTGGATGTCTCACTGTATCCCACAAAATTTCCCTTCTTTCCTGAAGTTTCCATCTTGGTTCTCTTTTATTTTGGTATGTGAACATATACCAAACACCCAAAAATCCTTAGGTGAGAAATGTCTAGCTTCTCACCGGTGAACACCTCTTCTAGTGTTTTCTCTTCTAGAATGGCAAGCAGAATTATGCTCTAAATGTACACCGTTGTATTGGTAGCTTCTTCCCATAAAGAAGCAAACAAATCCTGATAATGTAGCATGGCTTTTGCGGCCTCACAAACCATTCTATTATTTCTCCCTGCAACCCCATTTCATTGAGGGTTGTATGGAATCGTTAATTGTCTACAAATTCCTACATCACTACAAAACTTATTAAAATCATTTGATTCAAATTCTCCTCCATTATCAGACCTTAAAGCACAGATGTGCTTACTGTATGATTCTCTACTAAGTCTTTATAATCCCAAACTTACTAGAAGTTTCACTCTTGGCTTTCTTAAAATAAGTCCAAGCCTTTCTGGAGAAACAATTAATGAACAATAGATAATAGAGATACCCACTCATGGAAGGGGATGACATGGGACCACATACATCATAATTCATGAAATATAAAATCCATTTATAGCTTATGTGGTTGCTAGAAAACTTCTTTTAAACATTGTTTCCAAGTGCACAACCCTGACATACACTATCATGCACAAAATTAAAATTAGGCATACCTTTCAAAATTCGTTGTAAACCAGGTAGTGCTATAAAGTGGAGGTGACCAAGCCTCCTATGCCATATCTCGCATGGGATGATAGTATGTTGTACCTTGGCTGAAATATAATTTCCTTGGTGTTACAAATATTAAATGATAAATTCAATAAAAACAATAAATTATCAATTATTAAATTGAAGGGATGTAACCCTTCATTATGCATACTCAAGCCCTATAAAAGGCGAGATATTTTGTAATATTTTATTGTCTTATAAATAATATGTTTATCTTCTATTCAATTAGGGATTTTGATTCCTATTTCTTTGTACCATTTGGTATCAGAGTTTCCCGGTTCTCGACCGCTCAAAGTTCCAACTTTCGGTTTCTTCTTAGTTATTCCCTTCAATACACTCAACAATCTCTTTGTTTCTCTTACTCACATTTCTCTTTCTCATACACTCATGTTCCATCCCGCCTATCCTTGTGCTGCCCCAATATTTCTTTTCTTGCTCCATTCCGATCCTCTCCAGCTCCCTCTACTTACACACCACCTCCACCCTAGTCCCGCATTGCTTCCATCATCACCACACACATAACTCATTTCATACGTAGTTCTTCCCTCACATACCAGGTCCAATTGCCCCATCCTAATCTCCCCTCCATGCACCATTCACTCTGCCCACTCCCATTCATAATCTTCCCAAAGCTCACTCCTACGCTTCCACACATAGCAAACCCACTTCTTCGCATCAAAACCAAGCCATAACACCTACGTCTCACCTCCCATTATTTTCACTCAACCTGCGCACCCTTCCTATCCCTTCCATCTACAGCCGCATCTTCACTTCTACTACCTCTCCACACCATCACCAACCCCCACTAAATATTTCCCGCGTGTACTCCTGCTACCTATCTACGCCTTCTCACGTCCCTCCATCACTGCATTCTCTATGCCTGCTCCACGCCACCATACAGTCACTTACATCCACAGAAACCACATACTATAAAAAAATCAAATTATAATTAATATTATTAATATATAATATTTTATTTAACCCTAACGTATACAAATTAATATTATTTAATTCATATTTATTTTTATTAAAATATTAATTCAAATTATAATAAAAATATTTAAATATAATATTTATAATTTTTACAATAATTGTAGTAATTATTATTACTATACTAATTATTATAAATTCATCATTTTCCCAAAGACATTTTTCACCCCTCATAAGCCAAAATTGGGTCCAATTATTCACCACCACACCTAAGAAGCATGACGACGGAGTTAAAAGCCCAAATTGATAAAATAGAGAAGGACTTCCAAGCTTTGAAGGAAATGATCACCAAGAACCAGGAGGCACTTCAAAAAGAAATCAAGGATGAAGTCATTCAAGTACTGGAGCAGAAAATGGACGATAAGTTTGACATTATGAGCAAGGAATAGAAAACGTTGGGCCTAAAATTGGCTGAGACCCAGAAATATATCAAGGGGATATTACAAAATATGCATGGAAATAAAGACCAACAACATGAAAAACCTGGTTCAGATACGTCGGTCACTTCATCTTGCAACTCTGAGTCACCAGCACACAAATTGAAAGGTACTCAATATCCATCATTCATAATGTACCCACCTAGAGAAAAAATAGAAATGAAGATATATAACGGAGGGAAAGACCAATGCATCACTTGGTTGAATTAAGTAGAGGAGTACTTCAACATATATAACATGACAACGGATGAAGAAAAGGTCAAGTATGCATCAATGCACCTCGAAGGATATGCCTACAACTGGTATATGTGGTGGAAGGGAGAAAATTTCTCATGCACCTAGAACTTATTCACGAATGACTTCTTAAAAAGGTTTCAAGGAATCACTGAGGATGAATTCTTCTCAAAAATTACTAGGATACAATAAAGGAGAAGTGTCGAAGAGTTCACGCACAAGTGGGAATCTCTAGCCACTAGAGTGTTTAGGATATTTGAAAAACAACAACTAGAAACCTATTTGGGAGGCCAAAATCCATATATCCAAAAGGAATTAAAAATGCATGACATACCAAATGTCGAGGTGGCAAGACGAAAAACAAAGAAAGTCGAAGACAAATTTGAGAATTTCCAATCAAATAATGGGAAGTCATACTTACAAAGAGCATGCATTTGACAATAGATGCATATACAAACAAGAACATTCCACCTAGAAGAGACGACATAAATATCCTGGAAAATCAACGAATGAAAGAAGGAAGATGTCGACGATACATAGACAAGTGGAATCCTAAACACAAGCGTCACACAGAGGACAATTCAAATAAACTATACACTTGTGAGGCATAGGAGAATAGTGAATCAGAAGCAAAAGAGGATGCCCCAAATATTGCATCCAAAATCGATAACACACCCAAAATATCCCAGGCAGCAATGACTAGTATTAGCTAACCACAAACACTCAAGTTAAAAAGGCATATAAAAAATAAGAATGTTACAGTATTAGTTGATGCTGGAAGCACCCACAATTTCCTCGACATAAAGGTTGCAAGGAAACTCAAGTAATTCATGCACCCAGTTCCAAACACAAAGGTAATGGTCGTGGGTGGCAATAAAATTGAAATAGTTGGAAAATACCACAAGGTGAAACTTCATATACAATACTTTAAGTTGGGATAATAACTCAACACCTTACCATTGGGAGGGGTAGATATTGTTCTGGGAGTCCAATGGTTACAAACGTTGGGCACCTACTTAGCCAATCACCAAAAACACTTCATCAAGTGCAAATGGCAGGGACAAAAGTATAAACTGTATGGTTTCCAACCACCCGAGAGACAAGTAATTTCATCACAACACATGGAAAAACTCATTTGAAAATAGCATCAACTTATGTGATCCAATGGCATCAAATGGAAGGAAAAGACAGAGAACAAGATGAATCCCAAGAAGAATAAATCCAAGAATTACTCTAGAAACATGGAAAAGTATACCCATAAAGTTACCACCATAAAGAAGTATTGAGCACATAATTGAGGTTAAACCCGGATCAAATCCTCTCAAGGTTAAACCATATAGGTATCCACACCACCACAAGACAGAATGAGAAAGACTAGTCCAAGACCTACTGAACTATGGTGTCATCATAAAGAGAGAAATTTCATATGCAACCCAAGTCGTGTTAGTAGCAAAGAAGGATGGATAATTTAGGTTATGCATCAATAATAGAGGATTAAACAAAATAACAGTAAAAAACAAGTTCCCAATCCCCTTCATTGATGACCTATTGGATGAACTTCATGACACCAAATATTTTTCAAAATTTAACTTAAGACCGGGTTACTACCAAATCATGGCCAGATTAGAAGACATCGGAAAGACTGCCTCTCAAACTCATGAAGGTAACTACGAATTAAAATAATGTAATTTGGGTTAACAAATTCCCCCACCACATTCCAAGCAACCATGAATGAGTTGTTTCATCCATACCTCAGACAATTTGTATTAGTTTTTGTTGACAACATCCTTATATACAGAAGGACATGGAAGGAACACTTGAAGCATCTGGAACAAGTGATATTCCTTCTAGAGGAATACTAGTTCTATGCAAAAAGATCGAAATGCACTTTTGGAAAGCAAGAAATAGAGTATCTTGGTCATATTATCTCCAAAGGAGTCAAGGTGGACCCAAAGAATATTTAGGTGATTAATGAATGGCCTCATCCAATAAATGTTTCCAAGTTAAGAGGATTTTTAGGTTTAACAAGTTACTATCAAAGGTTCATAAAAAATATGCTCATTTAATAGCATCGCTAACGAATCTTCTTAAAAAGAATTATTTTCAATGGGATGATGAAGCAAGAAAATGCTTTGAGAAGTTGAATAAATTATGTCTTCAACCCTTGTTCTAGAAACACTTGATTTTTCAAAACCCTTTGTAATTGAATGTGATGCTTCAGGTTTCATAATAGGAGTTATGTTAATGCAAGAGGGTCATCCAATTGCTTTTGAAAGCATAAAGTTGAAAAAAAAGAGAATTCCTACAATCTACTTACAACAAGGAAATGCTTGCCATCATGCATGCATTAACAAAATGGCTGCAATACATTTTGGGAAGCAAGTTCATGATACAAATAGATCATAATAGTTTGCAACACCTATTACAACAAAATACATTAATGACTGACCAAAAAAATTGGATCGAGAAAATCTCTACCTTCGATATGGAGATATTACATAAAAAGGGAAAGGACAATGTAGTAGTTGATGCCCTTTCAAGAAAAAGACAAAGAAGTAGAATTCTATGCCATATCATCGGTGGTCCCAGAATTTTTGGATGAAATTCAAACAGAATATGCAAAAAATACAGAGGTTTGCTCCATAATTGATAACATAAATCAATATCCGAAGTTTGAATGGAAAAATGACCAATTATGGTACAAGGATGGATTTACTTAAGTTCCAACTCAATTTTTAAGACCAAAGTGCTTAAGGAGTCACATGACGGCCCAACTGTAGGACATGTAGGGTTTTTCAAAACCTACTATAATGCAAGGCAATCATTTCTTTGGAAAGGTATGAATGTCGACATTCAAAAGTATGTTGCAGAATGTGACATTTGTCAGAGAAATAAAACTGAGAACATCTCAAGTCCAGGATTATTCCATCCACTACATATCCGAAATCATAAATGGGAGAAAATTTTGATGGATTTCATTGAAGGGTTTACCATGTTAGATGGAAAGGAAAATATTACTAGTAGTAGACATGTTAACCCATTATGCACATTTTATAGGAGTGAAAAAAATTGACTCTGCAAATGAAACAATTAGAACGGGTTTCCCAAAATTATCGCAAGTGATAGATATGCCAAGTTTAAAGGAAATTTTTGGAGAAAGTTTTGCAAGAAAATTGGGACGTCACTTAACATGATTTTATCTTACCATCCTTAAGTATATGGTCAGACAGAATTCATCAATAAATGTCTAGAAATGTACCTCTGTTGCTTTGTAACTGACAAGCAAAATAAGTGGTTCCATTGGCTACATCTTGTGGAATGGTGGTATATATCTATGTATCATACATTCATGAAAATGACACCATTTCAAGCTCTCTATGGATATGAACCCCCCAAATGGAAGGATCTCATTGCAAACCAAGCAAGGATCACACCAATAAATGACCATTTAGAAGAAAACCAAAGGGTCATCCATATACTTAAGGAGAATCTCAATGTCATTAGGAATAGAATGAGACAACAAGCAAATCGACATTGAACAAAATGGGAATTTGAAGTTGGATATTGGGTATTTATAAGACTACAACCTTATAATTAGTTGTCACTTAAACTAGGCAGAAATAATAAATTAGCTCCAAGGTTTTATGGTCCACATCAAATCAATAAGAAGATTAGTTGTGTGGCATATGTGTTGGAATTACTAGCTACAAGTCACATCCACAATGTTTCCATGTTTCACATTTGAAAAAGGTGAGAGGTTAATACCAGAAGGCACAAACAACACTACCCTTGTTATGTTGGTCTCTATGGGCAGACCCGAGTTTACTGTAATGTACCAACAACACCCCTAGCTCACTGGCCCTTTCGGCGACAGACCGCAGAGCGGCCTGAAGTCTCACCCGAAGTGATTCTAATGGGTTGGACAAAGACTCAAGTGTCTTCGACCAGGTTCTATAGCATCCTATGTGCGTCTCGCGGCTCTTCTCAACCCGCGAGGTCTCTCTCTCTCCGCGATGCGCAATTTCCTCTTTCACACGATGAATCTAGCCCTTATCGCATCATCGCGTCCTAGGCAACACGTAACTCTCTCCTATGCTCGATCCTTTACCTGCGGTATCCCGCACCTCAGTTCCCTTGCTGGTGCGATATCGCCTCCCTGCGATATCCTACCGCTATGACTCAATGCACTTAGCATTACTTGTGTTCAACTTACAGGACTCAACATATAAGGATGCTTTACACTTCGACTCTTACTTTCTTGAGTGAAACATAGCCAAACTCTTATACAGAATACTAAAGACTTCAACATGCATTTATCCTTCTATAATGCTGTGAACTGAATAACACATACATACATTTAACTGTAAGCAAAGTTCACATAATGAGTGACAGATACAACAAGTAGACACAATCACAAGAATCAATCACATAACACTCTTATTTTATGTGGTCCACTTCCAGGGTAGAAGCTACGTCCACAGAACTGTGTTTTATTATATCCTAAGAGAGACACAGTTCTGTTGCACCGCATATGCAGCTAGAGATCTTTTGGGTAACTTCGCACTCACTGCCTGGAGACCTTCTCTCCTAGATCTCTTCTCTATCTCTATATTTCCTTCTTACAATATTCTCTCTCTCTCTCTCTCTCTCTGTCAATCCCTGCGGATTGTTCATACAAGCTCTATGAACCAGCTGCTGGTTATAGTAAGATACTAGAGACTGAATACAGAACCAGAGCTCGACTCTATTACAATACAAGGTAACTGTGAGCTAACAGACTCAATGGCTAACTAGCTAACCTTTTACAATACAAAATACATCCCTTTATAGGCGGCCCAAAGGTCTCGCCATTACAACACTGTGGGCATGTCCCAACAGTAACCCAAAAACCCTAACTAGTGATAGTCAGCATATCTGTACTTTGGGTAGCCATTTTCTGTCACACCACTGCTCTCTACAGTCTTCCGTGTTTCCTAGCGCTGACCATGGGTACTGTGCACCGCTTCCCGTTTCTGTCCTTTGTCTTCAATACCTCGGCCTCGTTGCTCCTTTTCCTTTATGAGGGTAGCTAAGCCCTCCTGTCTTCTTCCGCTGCCTTCAATGCAGTGGGTGAGCTCTCTCTTCTCGACCGCTCAGGTATTGTTGTCTTCTTTGAATTCTCTGCCCCTGTAGTCATAGTTTTCGGCTCTGCTCTGCAGCTAGAAACATGCTACGGCGTCGTATCTTTACCTTATCTCTTCATCTTCGCCAAAATTGTCTATCCGCCAAAATGGCAGCTTTTCATGTAGCTGCGGGTCTCTACTCCAACATGTTAGATGAAGAAGGATGAATTATTATCGACCAGAATCTATCATTGTTACCAAATAGAAGAGATTGAGAACTCGAGTAATTAAGGAGAAGAGATTAGGAACTTGAAGAAGACGCATCATGGGAATCAGAATTGTTTCGACAACTACACCCCTCACTACCATCTCTTTGAGGACAAATATCCTTTAAAGGAAGTGGGAATCTTACAAATATTAAATGATATATTTAATAAAAACAATAAATCATCCATTATTAAAGTGAAGGGGAGTAACCCTTCATTATGCATGCTCAAGCTTTGTAAAAGGTGACCTCTTTTGTAATATTTTATCTCCTTATCAATAATACTTTTATCTTCTATTCAATAATGGATTTTGATTCCTAGTTCTCTGTACCATTGGGACCTTGTAGTGTCCTTCTTGAACTCTGATAATAGCATCGATATCAATGTTTTGGTTCTTCATCCATAAGAATGCTTGATTCTCCATGAAGATAACTCGGAAGCCCTTATCTTCAAGAATTGAAATTGAAAGTAGGTTCTTCTTCAAGCCTAGGACATAAAGAATGTCCTCCACATGTAACACATCTCCCAAACTCAACTGGAAGGATGTAGATCCAACTTTTTAGACCGAATATGTTGATTTTCCCCACAACTCTACCATGCATGCAAATTTCTTCTCTTGTAGGTTGGAGATTGCAACCTTGTATCTTTAAATGTGCTTGGATGCACCATTGTTGATCAACCATGTATCCTCACTTGTGATGAGAGATATGGATAGTGTCGAGACCAGGTAATAATCCCTCCTTGTCTCTTTCTCCCCAGGTGCACCTTTCTGGGGGTTTCTTATACTGCCGTAGAAGCATGAATCCTTCCTTCTCTTCTCGTCCTTTCATGGAAATCTCATGCAAATCGGTCTTGATTTTGACAATCGAAGCACAAATTTTTTGATTTGTCAAAACCTTTATTTGGCTTTTTCTTCCTTGTATGAAAGAGTTTCTTTGGAGTGAAAGGATTTCACCCTGTATCCATTGTTTCTATGATAGAAAGATTATCCTATTTAGTGCACACTACCTTACTTTGGATGTGTCTCTCTTCTTGAATGCAATTATGCCATAACCTATCAAAGTTGGATTGCTCTTCTTGTGTGTTTACCACAACCAATAAGATCTCCCATGAGGAAGGGAGACCATCAATGGCGATTTGAAGAAGGCCGTATTCATCCATCTCTACACCAATGCTTCCAAGATGATATTAAGCTTGTGAAATATTTTTGAATAAGGATGCTATAGTCTCATATTTTTCCATCTTTAAGTTGCACAAATTTTTCTTCATATCCCTCTTTTGAGTAGTGGCCTTATTCTCATAAAGGTTCGTTAGTGTTTCAAAACACTCATTTGCAGTCTTCAATGGAGTGATCAAAGACATGAGATTGTCCTTCACTGATTCATATATGATCCTCTTGGCCTTTTCTTGATTCTTCTTGTAGTTGACTCTCCCTCCATTAACAGTAGGCTCCTATACCACAAAGGTCACAAATAAATGAAGATCATGCTCCTCAAGAATGTTCAACACTCTTGCCTTCCATGTGTTGAAGTTGGAATTACCTTCAAGGTGGTCTTTTGGTCGAATGAAGATTGATGTCATGGCTCCAATATTTTTCTCAACTCTTCAAGATCATGTAGGCTTTAGTTTGTTTCCCAAAACTTAGCTCCTCCATGCCCTATGCTCTGATACCATGTCAATGTTTGAGCAAAAATGGTGATGCTTGAACTTTAAAATTTTTATCAATCAATCACTATACATTTGAATCTCATAAATAAATCAACCACATAAATCATTCAACCATAATAGACAAGATATACCCTTGTAAAACCCTCCAAACACAGAGGATTAAAAACTTAGCAATTCTTTAAGTATGATAGATAGATTTGCAGCGAATGATTTTCAACACAATAAGTAGATTTACTAATAAGAGAGAACAACCAAGCAATAGAGAAGAGATCTTCTCTTACAATTGTATTGATCTTGCCAAGTTCCCAACACTTCAATAACAAGTCAAAAAAACCTTCCATGTAAGGAATAATGAATAGGTTTCACAAAGAATGCTCCTAGATAATCATAACTTTGAATTGACTAGAGGAGCATTAACATTGGTGCAAGGGATCCTCCCCATGCAAACATTAGCGCCCTTTCTACACTAGTGCCAAGTCATTGTCTTCAAATTCTTCTCCATGCACAATACATGTTCCATACCTTCCAAGAATAACTTTAATTGAATGCTAACTGACTTTGAACTAAATTCTATCTTCAACTGAATGTGCGGCAACAAATTTAGGAGATTGATTGAGAGTTTATAGTTCTTCACTCTTAGTTCCATCCATGCACAATTTTTATTATTAACTTTTGCATGGATATTCCTAGTTAACTGATGCATGCTTTATTATAACTGAGGATTTACTGAAGCCTTTACAATTCGAGTTCACTTGGAGGCATACATAGGCAATCCAATCCTTTCTCTCTCTCTCTCTATGATTATCTCTTGATCATTTATCATTTACTACATGATCCATGTGTCTATTAATTATTTATCCATCTTTTCACATCATACTCAAAATAATTATCACACATACTGATGATCATATATATTTCCACGGGTCATATAGTCATATGCTAAAGTAATTCACTCTAGGGGTAGCTAATCCCTAAAGGAGACTTATAGCACCCACTGACCATGACTAGTAGTACATCACATAGTATGACCACCTCCACAAATGGAGGTACACCTAAATGAAAAACTTCATTAGGATCATGACTTGATACAACACAAGTCTAGACTTTGATACAACACAATTCTACAGTCTTGATCTAACGCAAGACTTTGGTTTTTTATACAACACAAGATTCCAATCCTAATACAACACAAGGTTCTAGTACTATCATCCCACCTCAACACACGAGGATATAGATAGGCCTTGATACTACACAATGTCCTGACTTGATACAACACAAGTCTAGAGAATGACTCCTGATGATGTACATTTAACAACAATCACATGTAATACCTAACAATTGCAAAATATGGAACACAAAAACACAAGATTTACGTGGAAACCCTTTTGGGAGAAAACCACAAAAAACTTATTTTTACAATTCTTTGTAGACATCAACCTGCTGTTACAAATATTCATAGGCACCAACCTACTAAAGACACTGATAACCAATTATACAAATCCGTGTTGGCACCAACCTAATCTTACAAATCTTCACAATTACGAACCTACTGGAGACACCAATCCCCACCACTAAGCACCAACTTAAATTACGATTCTTGCATCCTTAAATAAGACTTCTTTGAATAATCGTTCATATTTCCTTCGTTGCTCTTTCTCGCACCTTCTTTACACATACATACTTCTTCTTAAGAGGTTCCTTTTAGAATGATATTGTTTTTTTTGCTCACACACACTTTCCCATTCTTTCATAAAGAGTTGTGTCTATTTGAAAATATACGTTAACATTTAGGTAAATAATTGATTACTTTTTTCATTAATAAGCCCATGGTTTTAGAAACCACTCAAGGAATTAATTATAAGAGACCTTTAAGTATTTTTTTTAAACTATTAAGTCCATGGTTTTGGAAACCCAACCATCGTATTTTCTTTTGACATCAATGACAATTTTGCTACCATTATCCCCCTTTGCCATTGATGGCAATCCTGCATCAATACACATAGTCCACAAGTCAATAAAATAATTCTCCTTGTTGCAATATTCCCCTTGTCTACAACTATTCCCTTGCTGAAACACTCCCCTTGGCTACAACTATCCCCTTGCAACAACACTCCCCTTGTATGCAACTCTCCCCCTTTGACACCAATGGAAAATGATGCTCCCCTAAAATTGTGTTTCTCCTTAAGCACCTAGTGACTAAATGAGATGGATATTACTCCCAATCATTGTTTGAGATATTCAAATGTCTATTTGGGAATGTGTTTTGTGAAAATATACAATATGTTCTTTGGTGGAAATACATTCCAACTTGAAATTTTGTTATGCTACTTGTTCTCTTAATAAGTGATACTTTATTGGAATATGCTTTGTTTTAGAGTGAATAACAAGATTATTTGAATATTTATTGCACTTGTGTTGTCACATATTATTGATATTGGATGGTCATATTTTACCTTAATACCTCTAAGTGTTTGCTTCATCCAAATAACTTGTGTGCAACATGATGTTGCTACCATATACTTGATCTTTGTTGTCGATAGAGAAATTGAAGACTATTTTTTGCTTGACCAAGACACTAGATTGTTACCCAAAAAGAATTCTCTTCCACTTGTACTTTTACTATAATCAACATTGCTTACCCAATCTGCATTAGTATTTATTGTTAGAGTAAAATTTGCACCTCTTGAGTAGCATAATCTGAAGTCCACTGTTCCATTTAGATATCTATATATTCTTTTCATTGCTCTCACATCAGTTTATTTTGGTGCAACTTGAAACCATGCAACCAATCCTACTAATTGAATAATTTATAATCTTGATGTTGTTACATATATTAGGTTTCCAATCATTGATATGTGCAGTGTTTGATTTGCTTCTAGAGATTCATCATCTTTGCTCAATATACAACCTATGGCCATGGGTATGTTGACTAGTGCACAATATTCCATGACGAATTTCTTCAACATTTCCTTGATATACTCGATTTTTGAAATGAATATTCCTTTGTTGGATTGAGAAATCTATAAAACAAGAAAAATTATAGTTCACCAAGCATATACATCTTAGATATCTTTTGCATTTCCTTTGCAAACTCTTGGCACATTTTGTTTTTACTACCTGCAAAAATGATGACATCTACATAAACCGCAATAATTAATTGGTTTTTATTTTTTATCTTGATGTAGAGATTGTTAAATGTACAACATCATGAATCATTATCCAATCCAATCTTGTGTAGCCAGGATTGGGCCTCATGTGTTGGGGTAGGGATCATGAGACGTTAGACTCAGGAACTTGGAGTAGAATTCTTGAGTTGGACTAAAAAATGACTAAGCATTCAGTTGTAAAGGTTATTCCTTGTGTGTTGAGGTGAATTATTTGATATATCAAAGTGATGATGTTGTAAAGTCTTGTTAGACAAGGCTCAGGACTTGTGTGTCAAGTCAGATTCTGAGTTGGAACTCCAATTATAGTAGGTACCCATGAGGTGGACCTTGAGTTATAGAGGTAAATGCTTTACATGTTGAAGCATTAATGTTGTGTGATGTATTACTAACCATGGTTACCGTTGTTATTAAGTCTCGTTTAGAGACTGGCCACCTCTAGAGTGTATTACTTTATCATAAGATCATTCGGTCTAAGAGTAATATAATATGATCACATCATCCGACAAATCTTCTTAGAATAATCTTATATAATAGATAAATCAAAGTTAGCACATATTGGCCATGCAGTAAGAGATAAGAGACAAAGTTAAATGCATAGAGAAAACAAGAATTTGAATTGCTTATGAGAAAACTTTAGTGAACTCAAAATTGTTAACGCTTCAGTTAAAGTAAAAATATATGCACTGCTTTTAATTTAGCAAAGCTTAGGATCCTCAGGCTAGAATGAAATCAGTGTAAAATAAGGTTGAAGGAGAAATAATCAATTAAATGTACACTGATCAAACATCCATGGTGAAATTGACAACCAAGAGACAAAAATTGGTCAGCATAACATTACATCAATTATCATTAACATTGGTGTAATACAATGATGATACAATAGGAAGAATTCAAATCCACTAGGTATGATTCGAATTCACCAACTTGGACCGACTCCAATGCTAACTCAATGTGGGAAAATCACCACTAGAAGCTCACTAATGTAACTCAGGACAACTAAATCAGTTCTCAGTAAGTTAACTGAACAAGGTAGGTAGGAAAATGTGCCTACCTCCTAAAATTACGCAAATGGGAGCTAGACTAACTAGAGATGAACTAATTGATGTCCATCAGAGGGTAACTCAACATAGAATAGGGTGAACTGGTGATGAGACTTCCATGACTTAGTGTGGGATCATAAATTATAGGGATTGGCATATGGAGCTCCTAAAATCATGCAAACTGGAGCATCAAGTTGTATGTGGGCCCAAGATGAATTCCCCATGGCACTAGTGAAGTGGCAATAGAATCCTAATCTAGGAAATTACATTAAGCCTATGGTGGTCAAGGGAGGATTATAATTAATCCTAACACACCGGTTAAATATTGTTAAGCTTTAGTTAAAGTAATAATATATGCATCAGTTAAATATTGTTAAGCTTTAGTTAAAGTAACAATATATGCATCAGTTAAATATTCTTAAGCTTTAGTTAAAGTAACAATATATGCATCAGTTAAATATTGCTAAGCTTCAGTTAAAGTAGAAATATATGCATCAGTTAAATATTTTTGAGCTTTAGTGAAAGCAAAAATGTTTGCATTAGTTAATTAAAGGAGAACTCACAATGGTCACTTCAGTAAATCAATCGACATGGTTTCAATTAAGAATAGTTAACCAAAGTGTTAATCAAAAGACAACACTTTAGTTAAATTAAAAGACGACACTTAAGTTAAAATATGACACTTAAGTAAATACACTTGAGTTTCAACTATTGCATGATGACACTTAAGATAACATACTAACTAAGTGATCCTACATCCAATTATGAGGTGAGTTCACTCTGAAGTCAGTAGAGCATTATTTAATGTCAAAGAAGAAAGGCATTGCATATCATGTATTGCAGGATTGAAGAACCAAAATCTCAACAAAATTCTCCAAGAAGGCAATTCGATATAGTTTGCATGGGAGGCTAATTCCCATGCAGTGATTCGTTGCATCTTTCAAGGCACTAATTTTGCAAGTTATTTATGTATTGAACTCATTGCAAAGTTCATCCTATTTTTCTCTATTCTCTATTGCTTAGTATTCTCTTATATTGCACCTGGGGTGCCAAAAGAAATCTTGTATTGTAAAAGACTATCTTTGTTATCTATAATAATTATACTCTGAATATTTGTTGGGGTTTTTCATCCTAATATTTTTTATGGTTTTCGCTAGGGTACATATTATGTTATGGTCAAATGTTTTATGTGACTGAATGTTCTATTGATTCAAGTATTCAATATCTATACACTTAAAAGAATTAAAGATTAAATCTCAACATATTTCCACAAAAATCAATAGAGATTGCTATCCACAATTCTTCTTTTGAATCCTTGTTGTTGTAGATATTTATCAAGTCTTGAATACTAGACTATGGGGGCTTGATTTAGCCCATAAAGTGTTTTCTTCAATTTGCACTAATGCTTATAATTATTCATTTATCAAGTCCCTCCCATCATGTTACGAAATAATGCTTCATTTATAGCTTGCTACTCCTTTCTTTCATTTAGATTGTCTTCTCTGAAACTTTTCAGTTCATCTTGAAGACTGTGCAATGTTTTCAGCACATCGGAGTTTAGCTCGACCACCAAGTTCACTTCCATAGTGGGAGTGGTCATTTCTTCCTGTTGGCTATTTTCTTCCTTAGTATTCATAAACTGAACAATGCTGTAAAAATTTTCCTGAAACACAAGAATTTTTAATAGCAGCAAAAATTTATGTTAGTAATAGAAATTACTTATCATACTTTATTTTCTCTGTGTGAATTCCTGGTGCACCCATAAGTCTCTCAATATTGAAACTGGGCTCTGATACCACTTGAAATGTCCCCAAAAATTGAAAATAAAAAAAAATTATTGGCTAGTGAAAACTACCCAAAGGGTACCATTATTACTCGTGCGGAATTACATGTGCTACTTATAATTTTGATCTCTTCAGAAACTTCCCATATTGTCTTGTTAATCCCTTATCCATTCAATGATTATTAGCTCATTTACTTCTTATGTATTAATTATTTTATTTAAACTATTGATGTATCTTAGTTATTACTGTCGGTGAATTAATGAATTGTATGGATCATTGTCTTTCTCCCACACATGTGTACTTTGTTTATTTAATAAAAACTAACTTAACTTTGTTGATGGGACAAAGTGGTGGAGTGGCAAAACTCGTTCTCCCATGACGATCTGAGAGGTAAGTTCATTCTTCGTTATGCAAGCTTACTTAGTTCATACGAACTAAGGCACCTTATTTATTGACTTACAGGTTACTCTTGCATCATCAGAATTATTGGTTACTTGAAGCAATTCAGTTCCTAGTTATACTTCTAGTTCCGCCATGCACTTTTATTACTATTCAGTTTTAGGACTCACGTAAGCGCTATGTTCGTTAATTATCTTTTTTAGTTAATTAATTACATGCTGTGAATTATCTTATTGTCCTTACCATTATAATTATCTATATTTTGGTTAATTATTTACTCTTCTCTTGTTTCTATCTTGCAGGTCTTCCTTGGTTACGAGATTGGAAACTTATGCTTGTTCTTGCTAGCGAGGGAATCATGTCCATGATTCCTAAATACTAGAAAACCTAGACTAAATATCTATGCACATACGCTACCTATAAGAACTAGCAAAGGGCATGTAAGAACCTAAACTTTGATGCTAAGGGATACATTGTAAACACTATACTATAGTCTTAAGGTCTGCGCATACTATAAGGTGGGGAGACTATGGTATAAATACCATGTCATTAGCACTAAGCCTGCGCTAACATATGAAGGTGGTGAAACTATAGGATAAAGGGTTTAACCTTGTGACTTGGTTGATATATGGTATAACGTTGATCCACGAGCTTATGGTGAGGGTTATGGAGGCATTAATGGCCACTAGATGGTGCCATTAATTCCATCGAGGTTGGTGAAAACACTTGGCAAAGGATTTGGCATTCGCTGTTTGTGCATTATGTCGTTTTGGATTTGTCGTTTAGTGTGGCCTCTGCACAGTTAGACAAGGGAGGTGACCTCCATCAATTCGCAGGTAAGCTAGACCATCTCTGTGTAAAATGCATTGCTTCATTCTTTTCTCAATGGCATAGTCATGCTTCTCATGCCATTGTTGAATTGTTTGCAGGTGGAAATGAAGGCGCTCCAAGGTTTGCACAGAGCTATGCTGTTGATTTGGGATTGTTTCTTCATGGGCATGGTAAGCATGCTAGCAAGATTTACTTTCCTGCTCTCGTTTTGGGCATTTCTGAGTTGGGATTCTTTACAGGGTTGGGGTTTCATGTGGCACTTGTTGACTCTGCCTTCAGGATTTATGATGTAGCTTGCTCTAGTTTTAAAGAACTCTCGTTGGGAGTTTTGGGATCTTTGGGTTGTGGTGGCACCATTACTTGTAATGGTGCCATAGCTCACAGCTTTTCCATTTAACAGTTTTAATAGTTTGACTGGTGTAAAAGAGGATCTGTGCCTCACTATGTAAATACACTGTGTGTTTGATTTTATGTAAAGAATGTAATGTGTTTTGGTATATACGATTTCATTCAGCGTTTATAATAGATTTTACTGTGTAAAATTGGGACTGTGTAGTTATTTTAAATGCTGCATTTTTTTTTAACATCTAGACTTTACTGGGTTCGGTCATGGCTTTAAGCTGGTAGAATTTTACTTTCTGTATCAATAATGTTTTGGGTTTTGGAATTATGCACAACACTATGTTTGTTTTGTTTGTATTTTAAGTTGAGAAATCTTCTAGATCTTGGGGCATTATGTCATGGGCTGCACCATTGTAGCAATGGTGTCGTATCCCATTGACTTGCCACCATAATCTTTGTGATTAGTGTTAAGGGAAATTGTGTTTTAGGTAGAGTATTGAACTTTTGGTTTTGTAAGGGCTCAGCATGGGTGCAGGCCATGCCATGAATGGCATGTGCCTCTCCCAATGACCGCGATAGATTTAGTCGGCACTTTAATATGTAATTTGTTTATTAAAAGGATATGGTTGTAATAGCCAGGGTTATGGAAAACCCACGATATCGATTTGGTTATAAAGCGTGACTATGTGATTAGACTGGAAAAATTTGGTCGAGGCCGTAGCTAGGGTCTTTACGACCTCTGTGTTAGCGTATGCGTTGTTATTTATATGGAACCTTTAAACACTTTATATTTTATAAAGGATGACTGTAATAAAAGGACCGTGGATTAAACATTTGAGTTATGTAAATGGATGTGATTATTGACTTAGGAATTTGGACTGTGGAATTTTTATAATAATACAGAGGTCTGATATTGGACCACATGGATGGTCATGATGCCTTCTATGTTAGGTTAATTATGATTATGTTTATTTAATGGAATCTTATGATATTTAATTTGTACTTGTTGAGACACACCTTGAAGGTCTTTAATGAGTTATTATCTTAGATTTAGTTTTCTTTGTATGTACTTAGTTGGTTTAGTTTAGAATATTTAAATTATGTACTTTAGTTTATAAATAAATTAAATATTACATTAATTATAAAACTATTTGAATACTGATATATATGTATTTCTATATATATATATATATATATATATATATATATATATAACCTGTACTTTTGAACGAATTTTGAATTTAAAACAACCCTCTGCTCACAAATGAAATATGTCAGCAGAGTAATGCAACTTGTAGAACAATAATATGCTAACTGGTAACAAAACCTAGATATAGTACAGATAAACTAAACATGGAAATAATACAGAAATCAACTCAAAAGTACAAACCTTGGTAATGTACAACATATAATAAAAAATCTCCAGCCTATGATTAGTAAATTGAAATTACAAACCCTAGCAGATTGTTAACCATAAAAATTAAGCATTAGGGTTAGAAATTTCATTGCAGCCATTACTTAACATAAACAGTAATGAAACTTTATGAAATAAATAGAATAGGCCTTCAAGGGTTTCATACCTGACTTTGAAGCTTTGTCAATGGCTGCACTTGCACACTTAAATAACTAGCATTAACAATTCAATGCAGATCTGACCTCTGTTTGATGACCAAATCACTTGGGAACTACCATGTTCCTCCCAACCATGAACCAGAACCATTCCTGGTTCTAATCTGGATCCCCCCCGAGCTGGGCTCCAACATGCAAGTAGCTTAGAGCTCGTAAGGTAGGGTTTCCTAAATTCTAATCAGTTCTGAATCAATCATCTTTTCCTTGCAGGAAAAGTTCTCCAAGAAAACACTTGAGAGCAAAACAGGAAAAATAATAATTCTCCTAGATGAAAATTAGAACCACCAAGCCTTTGCTTGGCTTGAGTCTTTATAGACAGAATTTTCAGTCAAAGGGGCAATTAAATCAAGAAATCCTTGATTTAACCCTTTTTAATTTACTCAGGTAATTTTCAATTCTTAACCTAGGAACTTTTAACTAGTTCCTAGTTACTATTTCATAGATATTTCACTTTTTATTAATCCTTTAATAATAAATAATAATTGGTGGAGCTTGTCTTATTTATTTATTCAATTATATAATTAATCATAATTAAGTCTTTATACATACTATGTATAAAATACATAGTATTAAAATACTTGTTAACATTTGTCTTCAGGCATCATGTGTCATGATCCCTAGACTTAACGACACTTCTTTATGAAGGTCAAGTAGATAGATGGCTCAGGTCTACTAGGTTAGGAAACTCTAAACATCCTTGCATGTTGGATTTCCCTCATATAACATGGTAGTTCTTCAGTACTTGATGAGAATATAGAAATTGGAAATTTCATTTAATCACTTAAAAATAAGTATGATGAGATCAATATTATTCTCGAGTAGTTTTCACTCGGAGGTGATTTTAATTTTTTCAGTAACCCCTATTGCTTACCAGAGCCCATACTCAACGCTTATAACAAGGATTTACAAACATAGTGCAATTCCATAGCTCTCGCTCAACACTGAATGCTAGGATGTACTTGTACGATACACCTAGGGATACAATAGCCAAGGATCCGATGCTCCAGAGCTTATGCTCAACATCAACATGGAATGCTCCAGATCTTATGCCCAACATGTCCAATTATATTTTCATGTGTTCCAGAGCTTTATGCTCAACACAAATGTAATTACTCATGTGCTCCAGAGCCTCTTGCTCAACACAAAACATCTCATCGATCATGTGCTTCAAGATCCACGCCCAACACAAAACATTTCATCAATCATGTGCTTCAGGGTCCATGCCCAACACAACCAACATATATATACATATATATCATCAACAATTGGTTTACGCCCAATATACAAAGCAAATCATCATGTTCATATGCAGTGGGGTCTTTGACCCAATATAAAAATAAAACATCAATATAAACATCGTGATCAATAGGCTCATGCCTATAAATGGTAGGTCCAAAATTTGATATATTACATCATCCTTTCTCATTGTGACCTTGTTTCCACATAATGAATAATTTGACTTCTCACACATAATACTTTATCTTCATTTGCATCACTATAATATGTTTTCCTAATAAATCTCTTTATTTGATTGCTTATCCATTTTTTCCTACGTCCACGTTTTTTCCTCGACATTCGTTGCTCTAGTGATGAATGTAGTATACATCACCATAGTGACAAATGTCTATATATATAGCAAATTTATGGAATATGTGTCTCTATAGCAACGATCATCGGGAACATTTTCATTTTTTTCCAAAATTTTAAACTGTTTTTCCACGAAAAAAATGATTTTAACTTATTCGTGGCAAACAGTCATGGGAATTTTGGGCCATATGTAGTAGTGATAGCTTATAGATAACTAAATAAAATTAAAATTAAAAAATTGATATCCTCTCCCTTGTATTGACAATCTATTTGATCAGTTTCGAGGGGAAACAATAGTTTCAAAAATAGACTTGAGATCTGGATACCATTACATATGGATTAAGGATGAGGATATCTTTAAGAGTGCTTTTAGAACCAGATATGGTCATTATGGGTTTGTTGTAATTCTTGTTGGGTTAAAAAATGCTCTAACAACGTTTATGTGTTTAATGAGCGACATATTAACTAATTACTTAGATAAATTTGTAGTCTTCTTTATTGACAACATATTAATCTATTCTAAAAATAAAAAAGAACATGAAGATCACTTAAAAATAATATTACAAGTGTCAAGGGAACAACAATTGTTTGCCAAGTTCAGCAAGTGTGACTTTTTCAAAGACAAATTTTAATATCTAGGGCATGTGGTGTCTAAGGATAGGATATCGGTAGATCCCAATAAAAGTAAAGCTATCACATAATGGCTTGTTTCGAAGAACGTAACTGATATAATATATTTTATGGGGATTGCCAACTATTATCATAAATTCATTGAATTATTTTCAAAAATAGCATATCCTATAGCTTCATTACAAAACAAGGGTAAGAAATTTGATTGGAACGAAAATTGAAAGGAAATTTTTAATAAATTAAAACACTTATTAACAAAAACCCTATTTTAGAAATTGTTGATCCACACAAAGACTTTGTTGAATGTGTGAATACATGCAAAGAGGTTTTATGTGGAGTACTAATTCATGAAAATTATGTGGTAGCCTATGAGTCTAGGAATTTAAAGGGACATGAAAATAATTATGCTACTCATAATCTATCTAGAGTTAGTTTCTATCATTCATGCACTTAAAATGTGGCGACACTATCTCATAACAAGGAGATTTTTATTAACGTCTAGTAATATAACTCTAAAATACTTATTTGATCAACATAATCTTAATTCTAGAAAAATCTAGGTGGTTATGATTCATAATCAAACACGATTTTGAAATCAAACATATAAAAGGAAAAGAGAATAAGGTGGCATACACTCTAATTTGTCACAGTAATTTTTTATATGCAACTACAAGCAAGAAATATGAAATAGATTTAGAGGATAAGATTGAAAGTGCAGAAAGATTCGATAAATATTACTAGAAATTAAAAGAGAAGACCGTAGAAAATAAAGTAAATCGAGCAAAAAAATATTTTAGTCTAAATAAAAAAGGGGTTATCATTAGACAAAAGAAGATTATACATACCAAATTTGGAAGAAATTAAATAAATTGTTATGGATCAATTACATAAAAGGCCTTATTTAGCACATCCTCGATATCATAAAATGATTACCATGACAAGGAAAGATTTATTTTTGCCTAACATGAAAATGGAAGTAGAAGAATATTTAGCACGGTGTATTGAATGTCAATAGGTAAAAGCTAAACATCAGCATCCTATCGGATTGTTACAACCATTACCTATTCCATAATGGAAATGGGAAATTATGAGTATGGATTTCATAATTGGGTTAACTAAAAATTTCAAGCAAAACGACTCAATCATGGTCATGGTAGATAAACTTAGTAAGGAAACCCACTTTATTACAGTAACATCTACATATAAGGCTATTAATATTGTTGATATTTTTATGAAAGAAATTTTCAAATTGCATGGTGTACCTAAAAAGGTAATTTCGTACAGAGATGCAAAATTTACAGATTTTTTTTTTAAAGATTTATTTAAAGGTTTAGGCATGCAATTAAATATTAGCACTACATATCATCATCAGAACGACAAGAAAATAGAAAAGGTAAATCAGGTTTTGGAAGACATGCTTAGAATGTACGTAATTGATAAACCAGGTAAGTGGGAATATTATTTGCATTTGGTATAGTTTTCATATAATAATCATTTTCAAGGTTCAGCTGGATTAAGTCCATTTGAGATACTGTATGGATAAAAGTGTAATACTCCAATTTCTTGGAGTAGTCTCATCAATAGACTAATGTTAGGACTTGAAATATTGAAATATATGGAACTAATAGTGAAATAGGTACATCATAATTTGAAGGTATCCCAAGATAGGAAAAAAATTATGTTGACTTAAAAAGAACTCCAGAAGAGTTCCAGGTAGGAGATCATGTTTTATAAAGGTAAAACCCAGAAAAAGTTCCTTAAGGTTGGAAAAATACTCGAAATTGGTAACCAGGTATTGTGGACCATTTGAAATTTTAGCAAAATTAGACCAATGGCATATCAATTAGCATTCCCACCTACAATAAAAGTGCTTACTATTTTCCATGTTTCAATTTTAAAGAAATATGTTCATGATACTACTCATGTGATTGACTGTAATGTTATACAGGTGAAACCTAAAGGATAATTTCAAGTGGAATTGGAATGTATTCCCGACATGAGAGAAATTTTACTCCAGAACCGTATCATCGAACAAGTCAAGGTGCAATGGAAGCTCCTTAGTCCATAGCAGTCCACTTGGTAATTGGAAAGTAATATGCGAGATGCATATCAAATTCTATTTTGGATGAAATAATGGAAGAATAAAATGACGAATAAATAATGACAACGACGACGGTGTTAAATTTAAAGGGTGGGTGTATGTAAAACACCAAACAATTATTAATTTGTTAAAAACTTTGAATAAATATTGTTTTATATTTGGACAAATAAAGTCAAAATAAATGTAATGGAATTATTATTATTATTAATTAAATAAATGAGAGGATTCGGAACCGAAGTAGCCATTAAAAGAGTGTTTGCTGATGGAATGTCCCTAAATTTTGAAAAAAAAAATAAAAATTATTAGGCTAGTTAAACACTACCTATTCTAGACATTATTGAACTTGCGGAATGTGTCATACTCTATCGTACTGTTGATTTGTCATAAGCTATTCTTACGTCCTACTTCCTTACTTCAGTTATGATTATTACTATGTTTACTGTGTTTACTTATGGTGTCGTAAAAATGATTACTATGCTATTCTTATGGTTACGCATTGTTGTATACATTAGATACCTTGATTATGTACTTCATTGTTATTTTACAGGTGTCTACCATTGTATACCTGATTCTAACTTAACTTTGTTTTTGGAACCAAAGTGGGTGGAGTGGCGAGATTAGTTTTTCCATGTAACTTCCTGAGAGGTAAAAGCTTCTACTTGTCTAGTGGGCTTACTTAGTTCTGTTGAACTAATGCACCCTTAACCTGTTTACATGCAGGTGTACTTTAGCAATGGAAGACCGTTTTACGGAGTGCTGAACATTTGATCATTAGTACTCATGCTTGCAGCTAGTGACACCTACTGCACGAGG
>LPNX010593961.1:0-21491 GCA_001517045.1 Pseudotsuga menziesii | reverse complement strand
ATAAATATATTTGAAATCTAAATCTGAACTGGTCTTTTTAATTATAATATGCCTCTGCTGACAATATGAAATCTGTCAGTAGAGTATATAGGCCAATTAATAGCTATGTATTTAATCTGAGAAGAATACCTAGTTTGTAGGAACACACACTTTAAGCATCAAAGATAGAACAAAAGTAAACTAAAAGTGCAAAGCCCTTATAAATATTTAAACATGAATTAAATTACAGAGATAAAACAAAACATCTAGAGTTAGGACATATAATGTAATCCCTAGCATAACCTAGCCAACACTTTAATATAGGAAACAAAATAGGTAGTTCAAAACCTCATACCTAGAAATTGAAGCTCCTTTAATGGATGAACCATGCACACTCAATTAATCAGTATTAACAATTCATAGCCAGATCTGACCTTTGTATTAGATGGCTGAATCACCTGGGAACTACCATGTTCCACCCAACCATGAACTGGAATTGTTCCTGGTTTCAATCCGGATCCCCCTGAGATGGTTCCAACATGCAAGTAGCTTAGATCTCCTAAGGTGAGGCTTCCCTAGTTTGTATATCAGTTCTACTTCTTCCTCTTAGGGAAATGTTCTCCAAGAACTCTCTCTTGAGAATTAGTAGGCAAAATAATGACTCCAAAAAGATATGAGGAGGTCCCCAAGCCTCTCTTTGGCTTGGGACTTTATAGACAAACTTTTCAGTCAAAGGAGCAGTTAAATCAAGAAATGCTTCATCTCTTTATTTAACCCTTTTCTTTTAATTTAGTACTTTTAATATTTAACTTAGGAATTTTTAGCTAGTTCCTAATTGAACTTTTATAGGTATTATACTATTTAATTTTTATCTTAGTAATAATAGTAATAGATGGAACTTTTCCTTCTTTCTCACATTATTAATATTATTACTATATTTATTCTTTATACATGCCATGTATAAAATACATAGTAACATAACATTTGTTAACATTTGTCTTGGGGTATCACATATTGTTATCCTTATACTTACGACACTTTCTTCATTAAGGTCATCAGGTAGATGGTTAGGTGTACTAGGATAGGCAAATATAAACATCCTTACATGTTGGATTCCCTCGTATAACATGGTAGTTCTTCAGTACTTGATGAGAATACAGAAATTCAAAATTTCATTTAATCACTTATAAATGATTTTGATGACATCAATATTTTTCTCGAGTCGTTTTCACTTGGGCATCATTAATTCTTTTCATTAACTCCTAGCGCTTACCAAAGTCCATACTCAACGCTAAAAACAAGGAGTTACAAATGTAGTGCAATTCCAAAGCTCTTCACTCAACACTATTCCTAGGATGTACTTGTATGATACACCTAGGGATACAATGGCCAAGGATCCGATGTTCCAGAGGTTATGCTCAACATCAACATGGAAGGTTGCAAGGCTTATCCTCAACACTTCCAAATTATATTTTTCACGCATTCCAAAGCTTCATGCTCAACACAAATACAATACTCATGTGCTTCATAGCTTCTCGTTCAACATAAACATCAATCACTCACGTGCTCTAGAGCTCCTCGCTCAACACAAAACATCTCATCAATCATGTGCTTCAGGGTCCATGCCCAACACAAACAAGCATATATATATATATATATCATCAACAATTGCCTTACACCCAATATATAAAACAAATAATCATGTTCATATTCAATGGGGTCTTTGACCCAGTATATAAAACATCAAGATAACATCATAATCAATAGGATCATACCTATAAGTGTTAGGTCCAAAATTCGTAGGGAGTCTGTAAAGTTCTTCTCTCCAAACTCTGAATAGGGTAAGCCTAGGAGATCTTCCAATCGCCTTACACAAAAAAGTCGAGGCATACCTTGATCTAAAGAATCGATCCATAATACGGTGGAAGGATTCACACCATCATTTTTACATGCACATAGGTCTCCAAGTGTTAGTATACTCGCATTTAGGTTTAAAAAATGATTTTTCCATATTAAAAGGGTAAAAGGGTAGTGCTTCTTACCCATGGGTAGAGTAATATCTCTCTTAGGAGGAATTAAACCTCTCATCTCTCTGGTATGGCCCTCTCGCTACCGTTCATCCTTATTTAAAAATGTTTAACGCTATCGAGGTAACAGTTTCAATAATCCCAAAATGTAACTCTGCAAAATGGAAGAGTTCAACAATAAGTAAAGAAAATTCCTTTAAAACCATAAACCTCGTGCTTACCAAAGAAGTGATTACCCTTGGATGAATATTGGTCCATAATGGCAAGGCTAGACTCTTTCCACCTTGATTTAGTGACGAGTTGTTGGTACCCATGCCTCACCTATCAAAACAAAGCCTCATTATTTTCTTTAAATGTGATATTGAATTGATTTTGAATAAACATAGACTCGGTTAGAGAGTTTACCTTCACCATAAATTATCAAAGGGACAAGGGTTTTCTTCTCCGATCTCTCCATCCCTCTCTCTACCCTGCGCAATTAAAAAACTATTTGAGTTTAGTCTCATGCAGTATCCTACAAAAATTGTTAATGAAATAGAGTGAAAAACTTGAAAAAAAAACAAACTTCTTACCTACTACACCCTTGTTGCCTTAGAAATATATTCTTTCTATATTCAAAGGTGAGTATACCAGAAGCTTACACCTTACACACTAGAAATGGAAAATATATGAGAGTGTGCAGAGGAGGAAAAGCGCAAAATGGGTCGATAAACACCATTATACCCAACATAAGTTGTTCATTAAACCAGGAAGAAAATTTGAAGTCATGTTGGAAGGCATGTAAGGGCTCAACAAAGAACCATAGTGAAAGAAGGAGGTACATAAATAAACCACAATAAAGCACCATATAAAGCAAGAAAAAAAACCTCACAGCAAGGTAAATGCGATAGTAAAACCCTAAATTTTTCTTTGCAACAACAAGGATCAGGAAGAGTACATATGGAGGGCCAGGATCCATTTTCCTTCCATGAAAAGCATGAGAGTTTTCCAACCTCATTAACTATGCCTGGATGGATTGTCAATTCACAATACAAGGCTTAAGAAAAATTTAAGGCTTCATTTAAAACCCCTTCTCCATCGTGATCTGTCATTTACCCTTGTAACTCCCTTTGGCCACATGCTAAACTTTGGAATAGGGTTTAAAACATAAGTTATGCCTCCTAACATTGCATGTAAATCCTCCGATCCATGCACACCCCTTATGCAATCACTTCACCTTATATAATTAGGGTATCATTTAAGAGAAAAAAATTCATTATAACCTTATCATTTAATCAATGCATATCTCTAGCAATGCATGGCATGGAAACGAGAAATAAATACAGACGATACATAATGATTTCAACAAGGTTATTGAAGTTAAACAAGAAGAGATCTCTCGTCTAAGAGATCATAACCAGAAATTACTTCTGCAAATCAAGAAGGAAAAGGATAAGTTTCAACGCAATCAACAGTTTGAAGAGGAGAGTCGATATCTTCAAAAATAATTATCATGCAAAGATGAAGAAATGTCTTCCTTAAAAAGGGTTAATCAGGAATTGTTAGAGAAAATAAAAAACTTAAAAGAAAGAGAACCGAAAAATCAAGGAAATCAATATGACGTCATCAACTCAAACTATAAAGAATAACTATTGGACTTAAAGAAAGTTAATCAGGACATGCTTCTACAAGTTAGGAAGCTAAAGCAAGAGAATAAATATTTACAAGAAAATTCAGATTGCAAGAGATTAAGTGTCAACAAAGAAACAATGACTAACACAATAGAGAAGTCATCAAAGGATCAAATTCAAACATCAGAAAAGGGAATCAATGCAAATCTTGTCAAAGTTAAAAAGAACAATCTTATTGTCACATTTCTACAAGCATCAACAAAAAATGGTTTTGAAAAACAATTACAAAAATCGTTACAGGCACCAAAAGTTGAAGTTCCACTAAACACTTCACAGGTGATTCAAGTTCCGTATCGCCATCCAAATCACACGAGTCATTATGATAGACAAAAAAATCAAAAGGAAAATTACCAATATTATTTCTACAAAGAGAAAAGACAAAATCTACAACTCCCGACAATCGATCCAAAAATAATTCCGTTAAGGGTATATCTCGGATGGACGACTTCACAAATGACGCAACATTTCCACACGATGTTTAAAAGAATGTATCATCTTATTTCGTCAAATGTTGCAACTACCAACACACAATGTCATGAGAAAGCGTTATGAGCTAGAACAAGGGATAAATTCTTCCATAATTGTGCTTTGACGACAAAGAAATTCTAAGGGAGATGCAATGTAATGAACACAAATATATATAATAAATAAAAACTAAATAACTACTAATAATTAAATAAGTAAATCGTAACGAAGAGTGTAACAAATATAAAATAATATATTAATTATAGTTATTAATTAATAAGTAAAAGGGTGTAACCCTTCACTACACATTCTCAAGCCTATAAAGGCGAGCCTCAATGTAAAATCATATCATCATATCTATTTTATTAACTCATGGATTATTTCTATTTTACAAAGTGGAAGTTTGAGAATTTACAGTAAAAATCTTTTTACCCAAGGTTCTTTTCAATTAAAATGTAATTTATTCCTTCTCAATTATCATCATGTGTCCTCGTTCAACCATTCCTTCTATGGAACTGTCTTTTCCTTGTTTTTTGACAGATTGGTCAGTTGTTGTGGACACTTGTTCTTGGGAACAGAATCTTGTAGGTCTTGGGTTATACTGTTGGAATCCTATAAAGTGGATGGTTTGTAGGATTTCACCCACCCACGTAAAGGATCCTTCAAATATTCTGTAAATAACATGACCAACCTGCCCTCAAATACATCTATCACCATAACTGCTACTCTCTGAAAATTTGATATGAAGGCCTTAGCGTTGTCAATCTATTTGAGTTGTTCTATCTCTCTAAAATGTATCAATGGATTCCTTTTATCAAACTCCTCCATGAGCCTCTATGTGAAATCATTGTATAAAGTAATTTGTGTTGTGACCCAGTGTGACTAGCCCATGGTAACACCACTCATGAGCATCTCCGTCTAAAAGTAAGGTATCCAATTTAATGGAATTCATCTCTGTCATAGGGTTTAGTTGGAAATAAGTATCCAACTTATGGACCCATATTCTCTCCAAACAACTGCAAGATCCGTCCAAATTAGGAATGGTCAACCTACCTACTGTCTTCTGCAATTCATAGTTCTGGGTAAACCCTCTATTAAAATTCCTTAGTCAGTTCCTACTTTTCATAATCCAAAAGTATGAGGATGACATAGCTGACTGGAACTCATCTCCCAAGTCCCTGTATTCCTGTCAATATTCCCCAAAGGATTCACTAGGTTTGGTTGGTATGACAGGTCATGTGATTCCATTTTCCAGAATGTGGGGCATGGTAGGTATGGAAGGCTTATTGTAAATGTGAGGAGTGTTCTTCATATGAGTGTATACCTGTTTCCTACTACTGCTAGTGGATCCTATATCTCCTGGTGAAATTCGTTGATTGTTCTCACCCTACTCTCGCTTAATAACGCATTGATGTTTATATCATGTAACATTTATTTGTGTCCCTTAGACAAGTTATTTAAGGAACTAACCAAGCTCTGAAATGCCATTTTGTCTTCCTATTCCCCTGTTCCCTTTCATCTATTGAAGTGTATTGCAGTAGGGTCCATGTCTGAGTTTGTGTCTTTTTGTACCTATCATTCCTTCTTTTATAAGTCACAAAAGAAGTTCCTTCTGGATTCATTTATTGTTCATGTTCAAGCCCGCAACTGGTGAGGAACATGCTCTGATACCACTCTAATATCCCAACTAATATTCTACCCAATATTTATAGCTCTAAATACTCCTTAGTATACAAAATGCATGTATGCAATGCATCCACCAAATATCCAAACGTGTGATGCAATCTCAGAGGTTATGCCCATGCAACATAAGGTTGTCTCTGATAATAACCTTCACATGGGAGATCCAATATGTCACCGATGATTTTGATACTTTATAGGAATATTTGTATGACCTATCTAAAGAGAATGGATGCCAGTTGCAGAAACCTTTGCCTCCTTCTGGGATGCTAGCAATTTGTTTTTCCTCTAAATGGGTGATTCCCTCCTTCTTCCACGTTTTTGCTAGTATCTATTCCAGATGTCCAAATGATGGTATGATAATCACCCAGTATAATAATATGACCCTTCCGAGAAGTATGACAATGACATGCGGAAGAAATGACGAGTCTCTAGATCAAAGCAATTTTTTTCTGGGTTTTTCTAGCTATTTCCCAACAGTAAAACGTGACATTGTAGTAATGGCCTTCTGTGTATTCTATATCTATGAAGAAGAATGAATGCGGTGAAAATATGATGAGATATTTGAATGATATTTTGAGCAATGATTAAGGAATATTGATTTTGCTGTCGAAAACACTTTTTAGTTGTTGGTTCACACCCCCAACCCCAACTTGTTGTTGCAACTACTATTGTTGCTGCTCCAAGAAACAAATTCCCAGATGAATAATAATCATTGATGACTTTTTAGTTCAGATTATCTTTTCATATAGATTTTATTGTTTGCATATAAATTTTATGGTTTGCATGACTTTACTTTTGCATGCATGCAAACCTAATGTTTCATTAACTTAAGTAATAGGAAATAACACTTGCATGCTTCACATGCTTGTTGATAACTGCTCCAATGGCCTTCTGCAATCTACTGATGATCTAATAACACTAAAGTGATGTCCCTTTCTTATCCTAGTTATATTATTACTCATGTATTTCCTTTTCTTTAATACTCGCTCGAACCCATGGGAATAAAATAGGTTAACGGGAGTGTAACATACCCAAATAACCTTCTAACATGCATAAAAAATAATTTCTAAATTGTATAATGCATTGCCATGAATGTTCTTTAAATCATTCATTCCTATGCTTAATTTTTCCTGCAATAGTCCTTTCGGTAATGAAAACATTTCTTGGATTTAATATTTTCGCCTTTCACATTCCGCCATTACAGTCTGCGGGTTGTGGAAACCTCCATATTTTACATTTTCCTTTTTCTATTTTTTCCTTTTGCATTCCGTTGTGTAGATTGCGGTAGGAGAAAAATCTTGAATTCGCCCTATACTTATTTTCAATTTCCTCCTTCTGCCTTCTGCTTTTCGTATTCAGAAATGCAAATTGTGGTATGTGGATTCCGCTTTCTGTGGTGGGATTTGGGTAGCAGAAACAAAAAAATAATGGAATCCTAGTTCACTTCCTACTTTCCTCTTTATGTTGTGCACTTCAGGAATTGGAACTTGAATACACGACATAATTATTTTTCCACATTCTTCCTTTCTTCCCTTCGCTATGGACTTCAGGAATCAGAAGCCTAACATACGACGGAATCATCTCACCACATTCTGCCTTCTCCATTCTTCCTTTCTTCCTTCTGCTACGGAATGCAGGAATCAAAAACTTAACATGCGACACAATAAGTTATCCACATTTTCTCCTTCCACATTCCTCCTTCCCACCTTTCGCTACGGACTGCAGGAATCGAAAACTTAACAAACGACATCTTCATTTGTTTACCTTCCACTTTCCTCCTTCCGCCTTCCGCAGACTGACTCTAAATCATGGAAAACCAACACTTACTCTCGTTTCCCTTTCTTATTTTTGCCTCTCGCCTTTCGCCTTTCGCTGTGGGCTCCAGGGTGTGGAAACATACACTTTCCCTTATAATTTTCAGCTCTTTTCCGCCTTCGCCTTCAACTGTGGGCTCCAGGGTGTGGAAAAATACACTTTCCCTTATAGTTTTCAGCACTTTTCTGCCTCCGCCTTCCGCCTTCCGCAGGAAGATTTTGGGGTGCGGAAAACCAACGTTTTGCCTTATTTCAACTTCTCTTTTTGCCTTGCATACGAGGATTCTGGGATGCGGAAATTCTTAAGCCAGATGAATTTTGACTATGTAACCAGGATTATAGCCTCCATGGACTTAAGTAAAATGCATTAAAACCAAAAGTATATGCATATGTAAAATGAAGCAATTTTTGCAACCCCTGTGAAGTAGAATTGAGCCTAACCATAATATTCAACAAAGAAGAGGAAGAAATTAAACGTTTTTTTTTTACACAAGCCGCAACATTGGCTTGCCATGAATGACTATACTGGCCTCTCTCTATGAACGACCATGCAGATCCACTCCTCGAAAGAACAAAATGAGAAATGAACCCTTCACACAATAGAAATGATAGAGGGTATCCCAAATTCGAGGTAAGTATGCTAGTGCAGAGCTAAACCTATTGTAAAGGAGTATAAATATGATGTAGGGGGTTCCATGTAGAAGATTTGACAGAAGTAATAAATGTCAACTCGTAAACAATAGTGTAACCTTATACCATAGTTTCAATAGCCAGGTTGAGCTTTTTGTGGAGTGTAGTGTAGCAGTACCTATGGCCATATGGATGATGCATTAGCTCAAGAGCTAAGTAAACCTTAAGTCCCTTTTCTTATCATAGTTATAAATCTTAGGTTAATGGGTAAACCACTTGCATATGTCTAGTTAATCTTTAGAAAGCCTTAGGGTAAATAATTTTCTTTTTTTGTTTTCCTAATTATTTATATATGGAATGAATTTCTGTTATAAGTTTGGTAGGTTACATATATAGTGTATTTTTACTATATTATATTTTAAGTTTGGTAAGTTACATGTATTTTTACTATATTATATTTTAGTTTTATTGATTCATTTGAACTATGAAAAATGATAATTTTTTTTGTTTATTAATATTTTTTATTACAATTAATTACAAGTTTCTTAAATATAAGTTATTTTTGAAGTTATAATATTTTTTTTAATAATTCTAAAAATTCAAATAATCATTTATTTAAAAATTTTAATTTTTAAATAAACATCATATTATACTTATATAGAATATTATATTCTATTTTATATATATACATAAACATCATAAGTTTCAACATCAATAAATATAAAGTTTTGCATAATTATACATTATAAGTTTCAACATCAATAAGTATAAAGTTTTGCATAATTGTACTACTAGTACTTCTTGAAGAAGTATTAAGTTTTGGGTAATTGTGCCACTAGCACCCGAAGAAGTGTAAAGTTTTGAATAATTGTGTTACTAGCACAATATTTCATTATAAAAATTAAAATAAGGATTTTTCCCCTAGAATAAAAATAATATACATTACTTATAGCTTATTTAAATCTATACTAAAAAATAAAACATGAGTAAATTTGTGTGTCTTTAGATATCCTTCATATCATTCCCCATATTTTTTAAATAGAACTCTTTACACATTTTATTATTCATGTTAATTAATAATTTATTTATTTTCTTTAAATTATTTAATCTTATTGTTCGTAAAATTATATGTTAATTAATTCAACATTAAATTATCAATTGAGATCTATAGATTTAGAGGTGAAGTACATTATACATAGGATTGAAGCATGAACTAGCCTAATCTAATGTCGACAAATACACAAAACAATTAAATTTGAATCCTAGCTTTAATAAAAAGTTATTTAAACTGAACAAAATCTAACTTAACCAAGCAATAAAGTGTATTGGGTACAAGTGGCAAGCCAAGCTTAACAAGAGTTTCTTAAAATTCTCATGAATCAATTAAACTAAAAATTTATTCACACCAAATCATTCTTCAATTGTAAATGCAAACTAAATTAACAATGAAAATGTAAGTGCAAATGACAAATTGAAAATGTTGCAAAGGATATTTAAATTATACCATTAAAAGTTGCTATGAGATTAAATCAATCTAAGGTGTCAAATGTGCAAGTGCAATGTGTGCATGAGCCATATGCGCAAACACTCTATTTAGAAAAGAAATGTTAAAGTCTACAGAAATTCTATAAATTGAAAATCCTCGTTCTTAAGAAAAAGATATTTTTTAAACAAGTACCAAATCACAAAATAGAGTGTTAAACTAGTACCAATTAACAAAACTTAGATATTTTCCTAAATTCTACGCAACTAAATTCAAGTCTTAAATCCTATGTTCTACATAATGAAAACATATACATGTCAGCTTATAAATCTTAACAAATCAAACACATCAAATAATTCATATTCATCCTAAAATAGTTTGTGTTTGAAAACTTAAATGAATTTCGTTAAATTCGATAGAGAATTATTAGATAAATACTCCTATGAATCCTGAGTTTTACTTATTGATTCATTTAAAAATGTACTCTGTATTGATCCATTGTAAAAGTGTTTTTATTCTCATATCAAATTTAGTTCTCTATTTGTAATTCGTTAATATGAAGTTTCAAATACACTTGCTCGATTTATGCAATCTTAATCACAATGTTTACTTGTGTGTAGATAATTTAAATTCCAAATCTATCAATCAATTCTTCCAAGAAATCCCTAAAACATCTAAATTTCAATTTAATTAAAGATTTCTAATGATATTGAATTCATTCATAGTGGTTTTGATTGTATACACGACAATTCAAACTCCAAATGAATCTATCCAATTCTACTTGCAAGAAATTCATAACATCTAAAAGTGACTTAATCTAACCATTTACATGCAAGACAATTTCTATTGAAATGATTCTCATTTATCTAACATTCTATCTCTGCAAATTAAATTAACATTTAATACTACAAACTTTACTCTACATATTTTAAATTTATCCATTTAAAAAAAATGAATTTTTGTTCCAAAAGAACTCTTTCAAATTTATTCATGTTTAAATAAACTCAATCAAATCTATCTATGTCTAGGACAAACTCTATATAAAACAAAATCTCTGTAAAACAAACTCTGTCAAAATGCAATTATGTTAAATCAAACTCAATATAAACCAAATTTAGTTCTAAAACAAATCTATGTCTAAATGAAACCTCTATGCAAGATCTAAAGTAAAAACTATTGCTACAACATGCTAAAAAAGTAACCATTAATCTTTCGTAAACTATTAATCATAATTATGTAATCTTTGTAAAATCACGGGGTCCTTAGTTAGTGAAACCATGTCATAACGCCTTAGTTCATGGGATATTAAAGAATACCCCTAGTTTCACTACATATTGATAATTACTTACAAAAATTCATTGTTCACCCCCCCTCCCAATACATAATTCCAATTAAAAACCCCTATTTTTACAATATACTCCTTGTTTTTACTAGAAACCCCTTTTTATAACTCCAAATACCTACAAACCCTCCATACCCTATTCCTCGACCCCAAATACCTACAATATATTGACCTTATTTTTCACAATTAAAAACCCTCCTGTAATAACCCAAAAATTCATAAAAATTTAAAAATTGTCATGTAACATAAAATGTTCAGGGAAGTCACTGCCTATGAACCAATAATTGCTAGCAATTACTCAATGGTAGTAATTAGAATGAGCATTATATTTGTTTAGTTCTATGTAATTTATTTGTTTATCTTGAAGTACTGTGTTAGGGATGTTAAACTTGGCAGTTTATGTTTTAGAAGGGCAGGAAAGGAAACTATATCTAAATCTGATGCTAAGTGTGTTATTACTGTCTTATGTCAAGTAGGAAAGAATCTTAGATGAGATCGGGGCTTACTTAGCTTACAGCTAACACAGTGAAGTGATGCTTCTTTTACAGGTTCTAAAAGAGGTAAGCAGTTTTGTTACAGTAAATTTCCAGATCGAGAATAACACTCAACTAGCATAGGATTAAACGCTAGTTAAAATATTTGTTTTGCAGCTTGACCAAAAAAAACGTATTGTTGGTATTTATATTGTTAGAAACTACATAAATGTTGGTAATAACACTATTGTAAAATAGTGGTTTTAGTGCAGTCAAGCTTACTGTCATAGTACTTGTTCCATTATTCTTCCTTCTAGTATTTTTAGTTATAGACTTGTATTTCATTCTGAGATGGTGTATATTAAGGGAAGATCTACCTTTTCCATTCAGAGTATAGTAGCCTAAGAAGTCTATAAACTAGAAGATGTATTAAAACATACTTGCAACCATAACTACATATCTATCGTTCTTGAAGGGTATAAGGTACTGTTCATATCTCTTTGGAGTTCTTTCTAAACTTTAAACATTCTATGTTAGTGATTCTTCTAAATCATGTAATTATATTAGTTTTCTTGAATATAAAACCTTGTTTTATATGATCTTTCAATTACAATGTGTATATTGTAATTTCTAAATGTATTATTATACTAATCCTAGCTCTAGGATTCTTATGGTTAGGTATTTCCGTGTAAATTGGTTTATCTTCCTTTGATTTGTATATTACCGATACCAATAGTAGGCATAAGTAAAATGAGGATATTTTATATATGCAAAGGTTATAGTTAAATTTTGCATAAAACCTTAGTGTGAATGAACACCTTCCAATTACAAAGTCTATGGTTATAAAGTGAAGAAATCAAAACGAGGTTAAATATACTATGCAATGATATCATAGAGTATTGACTTGTGAACAATATGATTGTGCTGGTTGGACGAATTCAAAACTATAGCATAAACCCATATCTTGCAAATAATTGGGTGGACACGTGGTTGGTGTTCATCGATTAGGTTTTTGTTGACTTTGAGATGCCATATAATTGGTTTCAAACCCTAAAACATGTTTTTTTTTTGTGTGGGCTGTGGAGTGGTTGAGCTGTGAGCTCGTGGCCTCCAGGTTTGCTGCTAAACCTCCACTCATTTGCGTGCAGGCCTTTGTGAGCCATACGAGCTAGAGTAGAAAGAATGAGTGAGAAGCTTCTGTTATCGTGAGGTGGTTTTTGTTTGTCGAAGAAGTGTGTTGAAGGTTGGGTTGTCTTTGAAGTTGTTTTTTTTAGTGAGTTTTGGTACTATGTGAGCTTTTGACCACAACCAGTGTGAAGGGAGTTGTTGAGTAATGAGTGCTAGGTTCTTGTTTACTGTTGGTTTTCGCATTGTGGGTTTGAATCTTCCTCGTTGTGGCTAGGTATTTTCACTTGAACACTACGTTCTACACTTTCCCTTTTGGTAGTGCTCCCTATCAGCTTGTGGACAAAACAAAAAGAGGCTCGAGTTGGCTTTCCATGACCTCCTAGTTGCACGACTCTATAAGGTAAGAACGAAAGTGTTTTTCTTATAGTTTGTTCTGCACAAATTTAAATAATTATATTATGAGTTAAGTGTATCTAACAAACTAGGTTTTTCTCTGTGCCGCCTCTCCAGACCCGAGCTTGATGTTGAAGAACTCCACCCATAGGCTTCCATGAGGGCGTCCACCCCAGTAAGCCTCGGTTTCACCTGGGGTTCTCCTACACAAGTTATATGGTGGATTATGATGGCACTACTGTGTGTTGTAGTTGTTTCACTCGGGATATTAGTTTCTTTGTTTGTTCTTTTTAATTTCTATTTTAAAAGCCCTAGTGGTTGTTTGTAATGGAAGAATTCGGGCTCTCTCAGTCGAGACTTAAAGAATCAGTTTTCTTTGTCGAGCCTTTTTGGCCATGGATAAATTATAATGATGTTATTCGGTACAGGATTTTAAGTCGTGACTCTTACTCTGAGGCCATAGTTAGATGCGGATTTGTTTAGGGATTTTAAAGAAAAACTTAATGGCTGTTCTTACTACACTTCTCGTTTTGAAAAAGGGCTTTTGTAGCCGAAACATATGGTTGTTTTCATTTTTGTGAACTCTGTTTATGTATAAATAATTTTATGTAAGATTTTAAGCTTTGACTGATAATGTAAAGGCTGTGAGCCGAGACTCAGTTTGTTCAATTCCATTTTTAATATTTATAAAAAATATTACAGCTTAAAGCTGAAGTAATAGTATCTCTGTTTGGTTAATATTTGTATATTATTTTTATGCTAGTTGTGTTTATTATTAAATACCTTTGAGGAAATACCTTAGATGGTTTATAGTTAAATTTTGTTTCTTCGAGATAAATTATGAATTTGGGGCAATAGAGAGTGGAATACTTTGATAATAGCATTATTTTTAATGCAGCAATGAAATTCTGAAGATAAAATAGAGAAATGATTATTAACAACTAAATTTACCTATCCTTTGTATTTTTGGATTATACTCCTAGACTTTTTGGATTATTTAACCTAAATTATTATTTTACTAAGTTTAAGCCTAGTTTAGATAATTTATTGTTCATATATTATCTATTTAGGATTACATACTAGGTTTATAATATGTAACTTTACTAGTTTTAGTGTATAAAATATTACACATACTAGTGTGTATTATTTAAGCTTGCTTTTCTATCTTTATTTAGTTTATTTAGATACTTTAAGTAGATAATACAAATACAGTTAAAGTTCTATAAATAATTTACACAAAGTCCTGTAGAAAATAACCATTGGCATCTCCATTCATATTTTATTGAATCTACTTATTTGAAGTAAATAAACCTACTCTACTAGAGTACTGCTTTGCAACAGGTGTAGAAATTACAGTTTAAGTAATTTTTCCTATCTATCAATTAACTCGGAAATTTCTTTGCTAATTTACCCTAATCTAGCTAGTTACTAATTTTCAATGCATAGATAATTCTCCTATTTATCCCTAATAGAAATAAAACAAAAATATACTATATTAATGAAAAACTCTTAAACTTTCCAGATACTCTGAATAAATAAAATAACTAAACTAAGCAAAACCTGAAAGTATAACTAAGGTGACAATAGCTTAAGGAAGTTGTTCCTCCCAACCAACTCCTGGTAAAGAGTTGGACTGCAATTCTCAGGACTCCCAAGCTTGTCTCTTGGTCCTCATGGTAGAAGTACTAGGTGAGAGATGTAGCCTTGAAATCCTCTGCAACTCCACTGAGTGTTCAGCAATAACTCAGTTCTGCTTACAGCAGTATGAACTCAGCTTAGAATAGCTGCACTAGTTCAGGTCTTCAGCACTTATCCCCTCAAACTTACTTCAGCTGGTCTCCTCCATCGAATTCATATGTGCACTTCATTCACTCAGAATGATCACCAATCCAAAATGAGCATCCTTAGCTATCTTCAACGAGAAGTTTTATTAGGATGCCTAGGTCTTTTGGGTCAGTTTTTACTTAATGAGCCACGTGCTCCTCTTCCACTTTCTTGGGGAATCAAAACCACAAAAATAGGGAAGTTGCCACATGCAACAACTAGAAGTAGTTTGAGGATGCTACCACATGTCAATATGCTCTCAACCCAGCCTTCTACACCAAGTGATCAGTAAACACTCATTTAATAGCTTCCCTAAGCTGTTGTCTCATCTTTTATTTATTTATTAATAAAATATTCTACAATACATTAAATTATCCTTGATCCCACTTGGTCATTAATTACAAACTTTAACATAAAATATTACATAATGTTCCTCAAAAACATAAAATTGTTTTACAAATTGGGGCATGTGACACCTCCTTTATGAATGAACGTGATAAGATATTGCTAAATAAGGTGAATCTCGTGTGTGTAAAATCAAATTACCATTAAACAATTAACAAGCTACTACAAAATGCAAAACGAAATTCTATGTTGCTGAATTGAAATTAATGGAGGCTACACCACCTCTTTTGGTGAGCCCTTGCCACTTGAGATAGCTCATCCTAAGACACCTCAGTATTCAATAGTTGATCTAATCCATGTAATGCACAAAAACATAGTATTTTATTATCAATCTAGTCTTCTATTACATGAGAAATTCCGTGATAACAATAATAATCTCCTATTCCCCTCCATCTATACATTCACATCAAACTTAAACAACTTGAACAAACTTAGAAAACACAATTTCGTAAGAATTGGAAAAATTCCGTCTCGATATCTCTTTGATGGTTGCGAATTTGGCGAAACGATTTCTGGGTTTTCTAGCTCGCTAGGTTGTCTTCAAACCCATTAGAAGGTTCAATGAGATATAATCTCAAGTGCACAAAAAGGGGGGCAAAATATGACAATTCAAAAATATTCATTTGCTAAAAATATGGGTTTTCATCATTTTGGGCAAATTTGAGTTAAAGAACACCCAATATCTCCTGAATTATTTTGATTTTTTGAAAACCATCTCCCATTGGACTATGCTAGGAGAAAAACCCATGTCTCCCATCGGGCCACAAAACAACTAAGGGGAATATTTTGCAAATTTTAACTCCACATGTGCGAGCTAGGTGAGCTCTAATAGATTCTTCACCATCTAGAAGCATATATATGACTCCTCTAAGTGGCTGAATTTGGATTGTTGAAGTGGAAGTATGATAATTGATTATCTTCCAAAGTTTTAGTGTTGAGATGAGTACTCGAACAGAGTGTAATTTATCAAACACAACATTACTCAAAATCAATTTTAAATGTTAAAATAGGATAAATAACTAAAATATATAGTGCTTTCCTTCTAACAAAATGACTACCATTCTGGCATAAAAGCTATATTTTATAATCAAATTTCCTGTCTATTTAATATTCTAATAATATAAAAAATAGCAAATTTGAGAGCCCGAGCTTATAACAAATGCACCTTTGCAAAGGTGTTAACTAAATGTGTGAATCAACAATAAAGTTAACACGATATTTTTTGATATTTTTTCTCGTAATTTATATAACATATTTAAGCTCTAGCCTTAGTCTCTCCGCGGTTAGTATGGGTAGAAGCCTAAATCCTAAGTTCTAAAAAAAATTGCCAGATCCCAATATAAACTGTTCTTATTTAAGGTCGTAAGATTCATGATAACTACTCAGGACTTATTTTTCGTTTCTGTTTCAAAATCCAAGAAGCTGTCTTTTTGGGTTGTCAGATGCCATCCACCAACTACCATTCTTGATTGTTTGAGTCACCAAATATGTCATTGATTCATGATAACAAATGCACCTTTGAGTCAGCTTTGTTTGAGTCAGCTTCTTATTTAAGGTCGTAAGATTCATGATAACTACTCAGGACTTATTTTTCGTTTCTGTTTCAAAATCCAAGAAGCTGTCTTTTTGGGTTGTCAGATGCCATCCACCAACTACCATTCTTGATTGTTTGAGTCACCAAATATGTCATTGATTTTTGTTTTCTGCACTTTTTGACTGCCACAATATGTCATAGTTTTTTTATGGACTATAAGCGTTAACTAAAACGTTTCCATTTAGTCTGGATTTAGTAAAGAAATTATTGCTGAAATTAGAATTTTCGTGCTAAACAAGACGGAGACCTACATCACAAAAGTTAGTGGCTTTCCTCAAGCCAAGAAGGAATAATGACAAAAACTACTAGGAAAGAACAATAAGATGATGAGCACAGAGGAATCAGAAGGGCTTCACATAAAGCTGAGCTGTTCCACCGCCTTCCAGACAGCTTTCACTAGCCAGCTTCATGACATATACAATCTGTAACATATATAATTTGTAGTGTTCAAATTGCAATATATATTATCTAAAATAAAGTATTTAATTTAAGATAAGTAATTAAAATGGCTGCTCAAATCTAGTTTCGATTTTAAGGTATGAATCTCCTTTAAAAATAACATTTTCTAAAAAATAAAAATAATTAAGATGACTCCAATTACAATATTGCTAGAAATAACAATTTCCAAATACATATTTTTATTCTGCATTTAGAAAAAAATGAAGCCAATTTTCTGCATGTACCTTTATTCGCGTATGATGGTTCAACGGGCAATGCCACAGCAGAGCAATATTAGGTTCCCCATAAATCTGACAAGTGCTAGACAAATAGTGCAATCAATCACGTAGGAGGTGATGGCGTCAACTTTTCAATTCCTATCATTGTTCACAGCCGACCTTTTTTTATTATGTTAGGTTAGTATTATCTATTTAGAGTAAAGTGGTGCCTCTCACTATTTAAAAACTTTGAACCTCATATAACACATTTAATAAATTAATTATATTTTGTTTTCAATATTTTAAAATATTTATTATTATTGTTTTATATACTTTATTTTAGTTCGTAGATTGATTTGAATGGCTAACGCTTGCTAGATGTCTATTTTGTAAGTAGATCAATTTGAATGACTAATGGTAGATGTCTATTTTGTAACAAAATATATTAATTATATTAAAAATATTTATATATGTTTTATTAGATATATTTTGTAAGAAAATATATTAATTATATTAAAAATATGTATTTTTCATAGATGTATATATTTTAGAATTTTAGGATGGAATACTATCTATGTTTTTTCAATTAAATGAGACAAGTGTATTGTCCAAGATTAAACCCGAATGAGACAAATGTACTCTCTAGATTGATTCTATGGGCTTAGTGCAAAAAATAATTTGAAAAAAATAAAAAAACACCTTAATTGACATGTGATAAGTAAAGTATTAGATACAACTATTAGCTTAACTCTAATTATTCTAGAATTATTAGCTTAACTTCAAAGCTAACCACAGACATAACTATTAGATACAACTATTATCTTAACTTCAATGATTTTAGAATTATTAGCTTAACTTTAACTCTAATCACTTAAGACATAGTCCAACTTCATTTGGCATCTAGGAGTCTAGCTAATGCGCAGCCATGTAAGAGTAAAAATCCTAATAAAATAGTTTGAACTCCTAATAAAATCTTGATCCAAAGTCTTTATAAACTCCTTAAACTTAGTATAACATGTTTAGGTTTTCCATATAAACATAATTAGTTTTTTATTTTTTTCAAAAAAATAAAAAATAACTTAGTTAATGATAGTTAGAAAAACAAACTTCAACTTAAACTATTAGATTATTAGATACAATTGTTCAATTATTAGCTTAAATACATTGGTAATGCAATTATTGGCTTAACTTCAACTTCAATCATGACTTTTACTTGAATTGTAATTACAAATAGATTAACTTTTAAAACTTAACTATTAAATATAATAATTAGCGTGTAGTGTATTGTGTCTGCCGACGATCGCAAACAAACGTTTGATTCTCTTTCATTATACGAACTAAGATTTGGTTGATAATATGCCACATCTAGACGGCTTGAAGCGCATATATTATATGGTGTGCTGTGCGATAGTGTGGGCTGCCCTCTTCCTTACTTCATTGGTCGGTCATTTAAGTTTGTAGATTGAGATGGTCATATCTTTTTCACTATTCCAACAACAACAACAATTATAAGGTTTGTAGATGGCGATGACGATTATCTTTTCACTATTCCAAAAATCCTAAGTCTTGAATGATAATGTTCCACGTCTTTCTCCCATGCAGATCAAATTTCTCACCCTCCCATTGTGGAGCGCATTATATATACGTTTTCAATGTTATAGTTGCGATATTGTGGACTGCCCTATTGCCTTTGCTGGAGTTGCGATTATTCATTCGTGATTTAAGCTTTTTAATGGTGATGAATATGATTAAGGTGCATGGCCTTCCTTTCTCAGCATGCACAGCGACGGTACTGGGGTTTCTAAGTGAATATGAAGTGGAATACCAGCTCATCCCTGTCAACATTGTCTTTTCACTGTTCCAACTACTCTAACATTTGATGGATAATTGTCTTTTCACTGTTCCAACGACTCTAACATTTGATGGATAATGTTCCACGTCTCCCTTTTCAGGAGCCCATGCAGATCACATTTCACCCTCCCATTGTGGAGCGCATATATATATATAGATATAGACATAGGGTTTCATTGTTATAGATGCGATGTTCTGTAGTGCATTTTGTGATTATTAATGGCGATGGCGATTCTAAAGGTGCATGGCCTTCCTTTCTCAGCATGCACAGCGACGGTACTGGCGTTTCTAAATGAATATGAAGCGGAATACCAGCTCATCCCTGTGAACATTCTCGCCGGGGACAACACACAACCTACATTTCTCACATTTAACGTATACCGTCTTACTACACGACCATAGAGAAAAATGGAGTTCTTTATTTCAATAGTCTACTTTGCTTATATATATATGAATGATTAATGCCTCTATGCAGATGCTAATTGTGCTACTTTGTGTTTGGTGTTTTCCAGCCATTTGGACAGATACCCGCTATTCAAGATGGGGAGCTCACATTATTTGGTAACTATGATAATAATACGATTTTATGGCAGTTGTAGCTTTAGATTTGTTGTTTTCGCACTGTGTTATGTCAATACTCAAAAATTGTGATTGTGGTTGTGGTGGCAGAGTCAAGAGCAATCACGAAGTATTTGGCTAAGAAATACCAAAGAGAAGGTGGCACCTGCGATCTATTGGGAAGAACGGTGGTGGAGCAAGCACTGGTTGAGCAGTGGTGCCAAGTCGAATCTCAGCAATTTCATCCTCCATTTTATGCGATTATCGAACAGGTTTTTATAAATCCGTTGAAAGGATTAGGCACCCCTGACGAGACAGTGGTGCAAATGAACGTGGAGAAGCTGGCTAAAGTATTGGATGTGTACGAGGAGCGGCTTTCCCGTAGCAAGTACTTGGCTGGAGATTCGTTCAGCCTGGCGGATCTCCACCATCTGCCTCATCTCCAGTATTTGGTGAATGGTGTTGGGAAGGGCCATCTCCTTTACTCCAGAAACCATGTACGTGCCTGGTGGGAAGGTATATCTTCTCGGCCCGCTTGGATAAAAGTTGCCCGCGACATGAAACTTCCTTCCCTGCACTGCATCGATGACATCCCGTTGATGAAATGAAGTCAGCTGGTTGTCCCTCACCATTGAGTAACTCTAGCGCCACCCGTACTGCATCGATGACATGTGATAGACTATCACAGGATGATATGTTGAGTAACTCTAGCGCCACCCGTATTGTCTAAAGTTGCATTGACATGTGATAGATAGGATGATATGTTGGATTAAATTATGGTTGACATGTGTGATATAAAGTCTCGTTTATTTGGGAATAGTATTCTGTAAGTAGCTTATCAGTCTTTGTTGGATATGGAATAAGGGAATCAAAATGTATTGAACTTCTTTGAATGTTACTAACAAGCATATATCTCTTCAAAGGTATCTATCAAGTATTAAATTTTTATTAATGAATGTATTGAATTTGTTTTAATGTTATTAACAACTATAAAGGGATATATTAAATTTTTTTAGCTCTACAACCTTTTTTTTTAGAGTTCAATTGTTGAAGAAATGTGTAATTCAATGTTTATGGTTTTCGTTTATTTCATTTATGTTGTTTTATATATATGCAATTCTAAATAGTCTATATGGTTTTAATTTATTTAATTTATGTTGTTTTATATATATGCAATTCTAAATAGTCTAATGTTATTTTTAATAATATTTTATTATTTTTTATAAAAAACACTTGTCAACTTTAAGTTAAACAAAGAAAGATTTACACATCTCCTTACACATTTTCCTCTATTAAACTGTATAATGAACCTCTTAAATGCAATTATTTCTAGTTAATTTAATTTAATTAAACTTTTCATTAATTTAATATTTATTTCTTTAAAAATAATGATTAAAATGATAAATTATTTAAATTTTTAAAATATCATTAAGCTTTTTTCTTTCTTATAAACATCATTTAACAATCTAAAAACATCATTTAGATTTTATAAATATAAAAGATTATTGAAGTTTTA